>ML777909.1:125131-148799 GCA_009831015.1 Picea engelmannii | reverse complement strand
CTTCTAGAAGGATCTTCCTCTAGATTTCTCTTTTGGCTAGATAGATTTAGTATAAATAGGATTTTAGGGTATGAAAAGTTTTGTCTTGAGAATTATTGTAATAGAGTGTTTCTCTACTGGAGGTTGCCCCCTCGAAGAGGCAAGTGAACATTGGTTCCTATCAATAAAGGTATTATTTTGGTGTTGTGGTTTCATATATTGTGTTATTCCATTGTTATTCTCTGTAGTATTTATGTTTTCGGCTATTATAATAGATCTAGTGCCTTACAAGTGGTATCTGAGCACTTTCCTTGGCAGAAAATTGTGGGTTATTTTTTTCAGGGTAAAGACGTATTCTGGTGTCTTAAAGCTACAGACATATGTCGTTAAGTGCATAAATATACGGTCGGGGAAGCATACATGTAGGAAATACAAGTGGTACTTAAGTGCACATTGTTGGCCACCCTTGTAACCCCTGTTGGTACCCCTTTGAGTGGTAGCACATCAGAAAACACCTATATAGGGATTGGCCTAGATATCTTGAAGCCCTTTGTAGATCAATTGATCGGCTGCCTAAATGTTATAGTGCCATGAGAACAACACTCAAGAAGATACTCTCTAGTACCTAGGTAATCAAGTAGTACGACTAAGGGTATGGTCTACCCTCCTTAGGTTGTTCCCTGAGATATTGGGATGAGTACGAATGTTTGACCCCACATGTATATCAAAGAGATATAGCACAGGAAAAACCCTTGTCTACAGAAACCCTAAAAAGCCCTAACCCATGAGACATAAACAACACAGAAAGGGAACAGACAAGATTTCTCCTATCCAGAATTTGGGCATTTTAACATTGTTTTTTTCCTATTAATAATTTTGGCATTCCAACACTCCAATATTATTCAGATCGGAGTATAACTCCGCAGGAATAAAAAATATATATTGGTCCTGCTGACACACTTATTTGGGACATATACCTTTGGATTCCTCTCTTCGCCCTGATTACCATGGTACCTATCATTTTTAATCCAATTTTTTTAGTGGACCCGACCCCTTTCTCGGCATCGTTATTTGGACCCTATCTCATTGGATACCCCTTTTTTCCCTGATCACCGTGGTACCTATCACTTGTCACCATTATTCTTAGTGGTCCCACCCACCTTTCTTGGCACCCTTATTCACCACCTATCCCATTTTCCTGACCATTTTTTACCTCTATCCAAATGGACACCTCCCACACCCAAGAAATCAATACATTTATTATTGAAAACCTTGATAACAAGGAGGACGTCAAGAATATCAATGCCAACATTAGCATGCTCAATTCCTCTGTTCAAACCCTCTAGGACCAATGTGCCCACATAAAAGACACACTTGACCAATTAATGGGTCGTTCCTTGAACCCTTCCTCTTCTGAAAAACCATCCCATCAGGAAGACCATGACTCTCCCCAATACCAAGGTCCTCGTTCCACCCAACTTCCTCGAGACCTATGCCTTCCCAGAATTGAGGTGAACAAATTTGATGGCTCGGATCCCACAGGCTGGGTCACTCAAATGGAACATTATTTCTCTTTTCATGGAATTACTGATGATTTTACCAAGCTTCGTCATGGTATCCTACATCTAGATCCAAAACGTTGGCAATGGTGGAAATGGCTTAGAAAGGCATGCCAAAAGTATGTTTCTTGGAAAAAGTTTGTTGCAGAGCTTTATGATCGCTTTGACTCTGAAACCCACCATTTAGGTCATTTGACCAAGTTGAAGTAGTTTGGGACAGTGGAATAATTTATTGCAACATTTTATTACTTGGCTTTCAGAACACAGGGCATGTCAGATGCCTTCTTCAAGGAATGCTTTATCAATGACCTAAAATATAAAATTTGTGCCCATGTTCTCATGGCATGCCCCCATACTTGGTTAGAAGATACTTAATGAGCCAAGGAAGTGCAATAGATTATCTCCTCCCAGATTCAAAAACCATCCTTTCTTACTCGCCCCAAAACCCACCAATCCCACCCCTCTTGCAACTCCCCTCAAGATCCATAAATTAACCTTGGTTGAAATGGATGAACATCAACTCAAGGGTCTTTGTTATAATTTTGATGACAAATATTTTCCCGAGAGTAAGTGTAAGGAACATTTTTTTTATGGCCATGATTGAGGATGATTTTGATGAAGAGGCAGTTGTTTCACCTTTGGATGAGCTACCACCACCATATAATTTGAACCCACCCTCTGATCCACTAGAAGTTGAACCAGTGATTTCACTTAATGCCCTCACTGGATTCTCTGCTCCCCAAACCCTCAAGTTAATTGGTTACATTAAGAATCGAAAAGTCATCATCCTTGTGGATAGTGGTAGCACCCATAATTTTATTCATCACCGCATTTCCCAAGAAGTCAATTGTTACATATGTGTCGTCGATAATTTTCAAATCATGATTTCCAATGGAGGTTCCATGAAATGTGGGGGACGTTGTGAAAATGCATAGTTCCAAATTGGTCATTATCACCTCAAATCCCATATGTTTTCTATAGACATGGTTGGAAATGACATTGTGCTCAGAGTTGAATGGTTACGCACTCTCGTTCCCATTCCCATGGATTTTAAGGAATTAACCATGCAATTCCAACAAGAGGGACAACATTATAAGTCATGAGGCATCACCATAGGCTCACTTGATATCATCAATTCCCATCGAATGGAAAATCTCCTCAAAAAGGGTTATTCTAACTCCCAACTCCACTCCATTCAAGTCGTTGAGACACCCTCTATGCATCCTGGCCTCTAATCTATCCTCTCTCGACACCAAGTTGTTTTTACCACTCCCAAGGAACTTCCCCCTTCTCGTGGCATCCATGATCATCCCATTCCTCTCATCCCAGGAAGGCTTCCTCCCAATGTTTTCCCTTATCATCTCCCTTTTACTTAGAAGAATGAAATTGAGAAAATTGTTCATGAATTGCTAGAAACGGGTGTTATCCATCCTAGTACCAGCCCATATTCTTCCTCTGTGGTCATGGTACTCAAGAAAGAAGGTACTTGGCGAATGTGTCTTGATTTTTGTGCCCTCAACAAAATCACAATCAAAGACAAATTCCCCATTCATGTCATTGATGAACTCTTGGATGAATTTAGTGGTGCTCAGTACTTCACCAAACTTGATCTACGATATGGCTACCACTAGATCTGTATGAAAGAAGAAGACATTCCCAAGACTAACTTTCGAACTCATGAGGGTGTTGGCAACCAATTCACATTTTTCTACTATCTTATGAGCTGCCTACACCAACGTTTTGCAAACCTTAATTTTCGTCACAATTCTCAAATAAAACGACACTTTTATTTTTTGCGCTATTTGCACACTTACCTTCGTTCTTGTTTTCACGACTGCAAGCGTGAAAACTTGGTTTTCGAAGTTGCATTAAAATCGTCACTGAATTGTCCTTATCATTTTTGTCGATATGCCCATTGCATTTACATTTTACTTATCATTATACAGTTGGCAAGACCTGTTGATCTGTACTCATTTGACATTCTTTGATTGATTATGTAATTTCGTTTCATGAGTGATTGACTTTGTGATGCATGTTATTTGATCAATTCACTTGGCACATTGGTTACATAAAAAAGCATTGGTGTTATGATTAAACCCTTGGTATAAATTGTTCTATACAACACATGTCACATAGTCAAACCCTTGGTATTGGTTTCGATTCATTTGTTTGGTTTTAAAACTATAACTATTGCTCGCGCGAATGTTTAATCCACTTACCATTGATTTCATTGGTCGAGCGAATGGCATAATTGTTAACCTATACAATAGTGGGTTGAATAGCTATTTGCGTCGGCGGTTGTACTGTAGATATGACGATCGTGCATGTATGAACTAGCTCCACCACCTTCGCACGATATGTCATTAATGTTTACCCCTATCCCTGTTTCACCCTTGCTAGTTTCGGGTAAGCCTATGAGCATTCTGCTCCTGCGTATGCTGTGAGTCAAACCCTAGCTCGTTCACATCGCTCACCATGTGATCCTCTCTATGGCATCGGTGGTGAAAATTGAGTCGAACGGTAGTCAATCTCTATTACTCTTTGATAACGCCCATAAGGATTTACAAGATAATGGTTGGCTCATGTTTATACAGAGGTTCGAGGGTTTCAATCTATTGGTTGCACAACAATTTGCCCTTACCTTTGATGGGTGTAGGGCTAAAGTAGGTGACATTCAGCTTGATCTGAATGAAGAGTTCATAAGCTCTGCCACAGGATTGGCATCCACGGGCCAGCGATGGTTTAAAAACTCTAAAGTCGACGAGGTGCCATGGCCTTTACTATTCGTATCACAAAAGGTTACATCCTGTGACAAAGGTATGCATATTTCCACGCTTAAACCCAGGTGGCATGATCTTTTGATAATGTTTAAACAATTTGTGACCTGTGAGGGTCGGTATGGATTGGTTTTTCTTTATAACCTTCGACTGTTAATGAATTTCATGGGCTATCCATTGAACATGCCATTTTACTTCCAGCGTAGTCTTTACAAAATGGCTAAGAGGTTCAAACGTGAGAAGGCTGACAGCAGCTTGTTTCACCATGGCTTGATTAGACTTATCGTCGTTCATCATTTAAACCTCCACGACGATAATTGGCAAGTTTTTCTGTCTAGAAATGGCTTTGTTGATTTAGAGTCTGTCCAAATCGACAAGTTTGTGGTTAGTGAGACCAAGGTCGGGCCACCCGTGCCTTTTCATGCCCTTCTACCCTCTCCCAAACCCTCGGTCTGCCCTGATATCGACCTACCCGACATTATAACAGACAAGGTTGAGGCTGTAAAAAAGCCCGTGAGCAAGAAAGTCAAGGGTAACCCTACTGTCGATAGCAAAGGTAAAAAGAATGCTTGATTGGTATCGAGACTTGCCCAGAATAAACCTAAACCAAACGTTGATCAAAAGACCATAGTCCTCAGCAAAGACTCGGACTCTGATATCGAGCGCTTCCTAGCTAGTGAGTACCCTTATTCACATGGTCTGTGCTCTGATCCACCCTATGACTTTGTTTCTAATTTACCCCCTTGCCTAAAGAACAATCCTAGCTACCCAGGAATCAAGCTACCTAATGAAACCCTCGGTGATTTAAACAAACCCTCGCCTGCAATTTTGAAGCCCGAGCAGACAGCGTGTGTCCAATGTAATGTGTGTCTTGAGCGCTACTACACTGACGTTCCCTTATTACAATCGAAGATCAAATCTTTAGAGAACCAAGTCACAATGTTGTCGAGAGAAAGGGGCAGGCTTTAAGCTAATGACAAGAAGCAGAAAACCACTGGTTCGATCGTTTTTAGGAATGTCGAATCGGCAACAACCTTCGTCAATTCCAAACTATCATGACCAAGTTGTTTGTTGACTATCCAGGTATGAATTTCAATATCAATTTCATTTTATGAATTGCTTGAATTAATATAATGAATCGAGTTTTGGTTTTCGATTAGCTCTGTCCATTATTCGAAATGACTCTGTCATAGTTTGATTATCAAAAAAGGTTATGTTGTGGATCCTGTACAGTAGGTTCATTTTACTAAAATTAAATGTACATATGATTTGATTATGTGATTTGTTATGCCCAGTTTAGTACAAGCAATTCATTGATTTTGATTCGGTTTGGTTTGTTTGTGAATCAATTATGTTTGATAGTTGATTTGGTATGATTTTAATTAGTTTCGTTTTCTCCTAATAAACTCAAAACGACTATGTTCTGTATTGAATTCGTATTCTCGATTGGATTTTAATTATCTTTGACCTATGCTAAAGATCTACTTGCTATAATCGTGGACTTGTGTTGATTCATAACGGCTGTAACAAACATAAACTATTTCGATTCGTTTTGGTTTGATTGATGCATGTCTTGAGTTAGCACGATTGCCTGTTTTCAGTTAGATTGATATCGAAAGTAGATTTGATACTGCGCTATTGGTTTTGATTTTCAAAAACGATTTTATCTCTGTTGAATTTGTATGAGAAAACTCGGCTAATAGTTCGTTTTTGAAGTTGATTCAAGTAATGATTTCGTTGAATATCAATCGATTATGTCTGCCCCCAATTGGCAATAACAAACGTTGGACGAGTCCCACAGATCCTGTTATCAACCGATTAATTCCATTATGATTTCGTTTGTGATAATTTACATATCAATTTTGATTTGATTCGCTAATAGCATGGATCGCTTGTTTATGTTTAATATAGTGCTATCAATTTGAGAAAACGATCTTGTTGATTTCGTTTGGAGCAACATAAACTATTGGTTTTGATTTCAATTGGTCCATGAAACGATTTCATTGTTGTTGAGTTATTCAATACAATTATGTTAACCTGAATTGGTGATAACGAATTAAACAGAGTGTATCCATCTCTGTTATCATTTGGTTGAATACGATTTAGTTTGTTCAATTTGCATACAAGTGTCGATTTGAATGATGCTTTTAGAAATAAAATATTTTTAAATAGTTTGAATATGTTTTTTAAGATTCGAATTGATTTTTAATACGATTATGTGTTTGATTTAGACCAGCTACAGAATCGCAAGATTCTGTAGCTAGTCTTTAGAATTAGATTTTTATCAATTTTATCAACATAATATCCTCTTAACTTGTCCATTTTTGTCCTCTTTCAGGTACATTCGAATTGCAATAATCAATTCGGCATGTTGTGGCAGTCTAGGAGATATTTGTGTGATATAGTTTTTATTTTAGGTTGTTAGTTTAGCCAAACTTGGGATAACATCCCAGATTTCCTGTACACTGTTTTGATAATTCCCACAGGGACGTTTTACCCTGTGGGAGGTCTTTAAATACTTGTTATTTTTTGTAATAAGGATCATCATCCTCACTGTGGGAGAACCAGACTATGGATTTATGATTCAGATTGAGACGAAAGTTGATGTCTTGTAACAGATTTCGCTTTCAATATATCAAACTTTTGCTTCAAGTTTTTGCATATCAGTTAGCAATTAATTATCGACTACTTTAGCTATCATAATTCTTTGTATGCTGATGTGATTGGATTTATATGTTGTCTGTATATGATCTCTCCTATTTTTAAAGTACAGCAATTACTTTGTTTCAGTTAATGAATCACAGATTTCTCTTCTTCGTTAATTGAATCATTTTGTATAGATCTTTGCGTACAGATTTATCTAACTGTGAAGATTTATAAATCATAAGGTTGCTGTAAATTTTTATGTCTTGCTTGTCTTGTAATTATATTTGAAGAGCACAACTGCTTCTAGTTTACGAGAAGCTCGTGGATAATCCGGTGCAGGTTTCCTCCCTCCGATAAGCTAAGACAATCATTGCATACACGGGACAAACCTGGAGCGTTACTTCAGGTCAGTTTGTTATTTAGTATTTAATAGTTAATTTGTTAGTATAGTATAAGTAGTTTAGTTAGATATATGTATAGTTTAGATTCGTAGTTAGAGTTATTATTTTAGTTGCTTAGTTTAGTTAGTTTTATGTTATTTCTTTTTCATAAAATTATAAAATCAAAAAACAATAGTCTCGTTGTCTTAGGACAGACTACCAATGAGTTTTTCAGATTTTCATTCAAATCTGTAATTTGTAGATGTTGTACATTTGTAAATTGATCTGACTCCGTTAGTAATAGAACATTTGATTTTATAGAATTATAGTTGTGTAGTATTAGATAGTAGATTGTATATATAATAGTTAGATTTGTTTATCAGTTTGTTTTAATAGTTATTTTTAGTTAGATTAATTAATTTAGAGTAGTTTTCTTTTGTTTTCTTAGAACTTAGATCGGCTAACAGAGCCGCTAAACACGTCAGGGTGGGTTATCCCAAACGACTTGGGTTATTTAGACAACCTCGGACCGGATCCACTCTTCCAGTTGACGGACGGTCAATTTCGTCCGTCAACAAATGGCGCTAGAAGGAGGGCCTGAAACTAATTAATGGCATGAGGCGGTCGTAAGACTCCTCCACCACCTAATAGCTCACCTATAGTGACAAGAAGTCATTCGAACGATAACATTCCCCCTCAAACATTAACCACGTCAACCGACGATCCACGAGTCACAGTTGAACCAGTAACCCCAAATCCTACAGGTGGTGACATACAAGAGATTGTCCGTCAATCTCTCATAAGAACTCATAGTGCCTTAGCCCGTTTGAGGAAACCAAACCGTCCGTTGGACCAACCTTTATATTTCTCTGATATCAGGGAACAACTCGGAGGCACTAACCTCACTATAAACCCTATAGATCCAATCATCACCCCTACTGCAGGAGGATCTGGAATACCTCCTTCACCACCTCCATCATCTCCTTCCTCTTCTAATGGATATTCTTCTAACGAAGGCAGTTCCCCTTCTCAGCCTTCCACACCCACTACACCAATGGCCAACCAGAACAATCCTGCTAGACCTTGGCTCGATCAGGATGTCGTAGTTGTACCTGGAGCTCAGCATCCCTTCCCTAAACATCCAGAGAAATGGCTCCCCAAGTTTGACCCTGACTCAAAACAGATCGTTGAAGATCACATTAAAAAGTTTATGTTAGCCATAAGACTCCGCAATGTCGAGCATGAAGACATAGTCTGTAGGTTGTTCCCCTATACTTTCAAGGGAAATGCATCTACATGGTACTTTTCCCAACAACCCCATACCATCGTGTCTTGGGAAAAGTTTGAGTCATGCTTTTTGGAAAAGTTTGGAGAAGGTAAGCCTCCGGAAGTCCTAGTCATGGATCTTTATGATTTAAGAATGAACCCCAAAGAGAAAGTTAAAGACTTCAATCAAAGATTCTTAACACTTAAAAACCGAATCCCTGCGGATTCCATGCCCGCCGAGAATCTCATAATAGCATACTACACTAAAGCTTTGCATCAAAGTATAGCTATTTGGGTTAAACGATCTAAGAAAGCCACGTTGTTAGAAGCCTTCGAGGAGGCCAGCCAGATTGAAAAAGACATACTTAGTCTTAAAGACTCTACTAGCAATGAAACAGAGATTAGTTCTTCTTCCAAAAAGAAGATCGAAATCCTCCCCATACCTACTCAAAGTAAAGCACAATCTGAAAGCTCGGATTTAGAAAACTTAACTAAAGTTGTTCAAAAACTGTCAAATCAAGTTATATACTTGAAGAAGACGATCGAAGAAGCTTCCTCGAGCAAAGGACCTTACAAGCCCCCGTTCAAGAAACCTTTTCCCACCAACCGACCTAATCCAACCACCAAGGGCCTTAATCTAGAAAGTATGCAATATGCCCTTCAAACAATTCTAGAAGCCCAAGATAACCTGATGCCTCCTGAGATTCCTGAGGAGGTAGTTGAACAAGAGGCAGTTCAAGAAGAAGAGTCTTCTCCAAACCTTTTTGGACACTTCTCAGATAGCATCTCTCAAGCCAACTTTGAGACGGTTCATCCTTACAATACTAGGAGTAAGACAGTAAACAAACCTTCTCCCGAAAACCCTACAACTTTACCTCCAAAGCAGTCTAAACCAGCTGAGACTAAACAGAGTAATGTGAACCCCAACTTAGATTATGATGTAGTTGAAGATCTTAAAAAGTTGAGAGATAACATTTTTGTTTATGAGTTATTGAAATTTCCATTTCTGCTACAAAAAATGTTACAGAATATCTCAAAGAACGGCAAAAATGGCAATTCTAATGGTAACAAGGTTGTGCAGAACAAAGTTCCTCATAAGACTTCCACTAAAAACAATCATGATCTACAAGATAAAGGAAGCCTTCCTGTAAGTAATGTAAATAATGTAAATAATGTAGATAAAGTAACTTTAGAAACTGCGAGTAAAAAGCCACAAACTACCACCCTTAGCACTCGCAAAAATGTACCTCCATTTTTGTTAACATTCGAAATCTTTAATAGAAACGTGCAAAATTGTATGGTAGACTTAGGAGCATCATCCAATGTAATGCCATGGTCTGTATGCCAAAAGATTAATGCCGAAGTTGAACCCTCCACCTTAAAAATCATACAACTTGATCGGACCAATGTCAAAGTTATAGGCGAACTAAAGAATGTGCTTATAAAATTATCGTCTAACCCCAAGGTTCATCAAGTCATTGATATAATTGTTGTGGATATTCCAGAAGTGTATGGTCTGTTTTTAAGCAGGGACTGGTCAGAGCATCTACACGGCTATTTCGCGATAGATTGGTCTCACCTATGGCTTCCAGAGAATGGCAAGCCCAACAAGATCAAGGTAAATCATGAACGCTACCTTAAGTTCACAGTCACAGATTTGAACGATCCCAATGAACCATTTACACCTTCTGCGGATTCACCCGAAGTACAAGGGATGGATACCTTTTTCAGCAATTTCATGGCTGAGGCTTCAGCTATCACCAATCCAGAACAGCAGTCCAAGATTGTAGCATATGTGCAGCCAACAGCTTCTACGCAATGGTCTCATGTACCCGATGGAAATCAAATTTGGTCTCTTTATTTTGACGGGTCAAAGTCCAAAGAAGGAGCTGGAGCTGGCTACGTTATTATCGATCCGGCAGGTAACAAAACATTGATCGCATGTAGGCTAGAATTTGAATGTACTAATAACATTGCATAATATGAGGCTTTACTGCAAGGTCTCAGAAAAGCTTTAGATGTGAACATTCAAAACTTGGTTGTCTTTGGCGACTCTGAAATAGTGGTTAGACAGGTAAGAGATTCTATCCACTATCTGTCTCCGCATCTCAAAAGCTACCAATCCGAGGTATGGAATTTAATGAATAAATTTTCTTCTTTCAATATAAATTCCATCCCTAGACTGAATAATTCTGAAGCAGATCTATTAGCTAACGTAGCTTCTAAACTCTTCCCTGCAGAAGGCTTGTCCCCAGATGCATTCTCCGTCGAACTGTTGTTCCGGCCATCCGTTCCCAACAACATCACGAATTGGAGAGTCTTCGACGACGATCAGCAGATTATTAGCTTCCTGCATATGGAAGTAACTTTTCAAGATGCGGTGATAGACGAACGCACTCACGATGACAATTTGCGCAATTTCACGGTAATACCAGATCCGAGAACTCTTGAATCTTCATCGGACATGGTAAACTCGATCCCTAAATCTGTAGTTAGATTAGAGAAGTTTTATGATCTTCAAGATAAATTTAAGAAGTCGGTCAATTGTAAAACCAATAGTTCCTCATTATCATTAGAAAAAGTAAACTTAGGAACTAAGGACAATCCATAGTGCATTAATATAGGGGTAGGATGTTCTGAACAAGAAAAAGTTGCATTTATTAAATTGTTCAAAGAATTTAAAGATGTATTTGCATGGACGTATGATGACCTTAAAACTTTCGACCCTAACATCATACAACATGTCATTCCTATGAAACCCCAAACCTTACCCTTCCAACAAAAATTGAGAAAAATGCACCCTAAGCTCGAACCGACCGTTAAAAAAGAATTGAATAAGCTCCTAAACACTAAGATTATTTTCCCTGTTAGGCACACTCAATGGGTTTCTAACCTTGTCCCTGTCCGAAAGAAAAGTGGGGAAATCCGACTCTGCGTCGATTTCCGAAACCTTAATAGAGCATCTGATAAATACAACTATCTTGTCCCACCCATGGAACAGATCCTTCAACAGGTATCTGGTTCTGAGAGACTATCCTTGTTGGATGGTTTCTCAGGGTACAACCAAGTCCTGATGTCTCCTCCCGACCAACTTAAAACTACCTTCCGCACCCCGTGGGGCACCTATGCTTATCGAAAAATGCCCTTTGGATTGATTAATGTCGGTGCCACTTTCCAGAGAGCGATGGACATCGCTTTTCGAGGCTTAATCAATCAGTCCGTCGTAGTTTACTTAGATGATGTTACTGTATTCTCTAAAAAGAAAACCGATCACCTAGCTCATTTACGAGTCGTTCTACAGTGATGTCGTAAATACGGCATCTCCTTAAATCCTAAAAAATCCATTTTTGCAGTAGAACAGGGTAAACTCTTGGGATTTATTGTGTCAAGCGAAGGGATGATAATCGACCCCGAAAGGACTCAAGTCATCGCGAAACTTCCCCCTCCTACATCCAAAAAATCTATGCAGTCTTTCTTAGGCCAAATTAACTTCGTGAGGAGATTCGTCCCCAGTTTCTCCGAAATGGTCAGGCCTTTACAAAATTTAATTAAGAAAGACACCCATTATCACTGGGGACCCCTAGAGAATCAATATTTTAATGCAATAAAGAAGGATATAATAGACACTTCGTCTCTCATGAGCCCCGACTTTTCTCAAGACTTTACACTCTACACTTTTGCTTCTGATCGTTCCTATGTCGTCGTTCTAACTCAAAAGAACATCGAAAACAACGAAGTACCCATCGCCTTTATGAGATTTGCTTTCAAAGGCGCTGAACTTAATTACCCATCGGTATATTAGCAAGCCTACACTATTTTCAAAGAAGTCAAGCATTTCCGGTCTTATCTTTTGAAATCAAGGACTAAATTTATTGTCCCTTACCCAACCGTCAGGAACCTATTAGTGCAGAAGGAACTAGGTGAAAAGAGGGCTAACTGGGTCACCTCCTTGTAGGAGTATGACTTAGAAATTACCCCAGCTCAAATAGTGAGAGGCCAAGGGTTATGCAAGTTAGTCGTTGATTCAGCAGCAGGACAGCAAGAAGAAAGCGATACGTCAAACCTAGGACAACACGATCAAAATGCAATCTGTTGCTCACAAAACTCTGTCAGTCTGTGGTATGACGATATAAGATTCTGTCTTGAACATGGGTCAACCCCCCGTCACCTGGATCCCACTAAAATAAGAGCATTGAGATTAAAGTCTACCTCCTTTCATCTGGTTAATGGTATCTTGTTTCATTAAAGTTTTGACAGCGTACTGATGCGTTGTCTTGAGAAAGACGAAGCAGAAAAAGTCTTGCTAGAGTTGCATTCAGGAGAAGTTGGTGGTCATTTTGGTGGTGACACCACTACTCATAAGGTTTTAATAGACGATTATTACTGGCCCATGATTTTTAGAGACGCCCATGCTTTGTGTCGTAAGTGTATTATTTGTCAGAAAGCATCAGGGCGATTACAAAAACCAGCCTTTCCTTTGCAGCCTGTTTCAGTAGACTCTCCTTTTCAGAAGTGGGGCCTTGACATCATAGGTCCGATCAACCCCCCATCCTCACAACAGCATAAGTTCATCATAACCGCCACAGATTACTTTACTTGGTGGTCTGAAGCTGCTGCGTTAAGAACTGTGAACACCAGTCAGGTAATTGCCTTTCTAAATTCAAATATTATAACTCGTTTTGGTATCCCTGACTGTTTAGTATTCGATAACGCTTCTTACTTTTCCTCTCTTGAGATGAGCGAGTTCTCTTTATAAAAAGGAATCAAACTAAAGTATTCTTCTAGCTATTACCCCCAGGGCAACGGATTGGCAGAATCAACAAACAAGAACTTGATTAAAATCATCAAGAGAACGGTGGCTGAAAATCACAAAAATTGGCACAATGCATTGTTGAACGCACTGTGGACTGATAGGGTAACACCAAAAGCTGTTGTAGGTAACTCCCCCTTTTTTCTCGTTTATGGCAGAGAAGAAATCCAACCACCTCACATTCTTCTTCCTTCACTACAGTTGTCACAGAAAATCCAAGAAGAAGATTGTCCCCCTTTAGAAAACCGAATTAACACTTTGATGAAGCTAGAAGAGGTAATAGCCCAAGCTAAACGTAAGTTAGATCAACATCAACTATTGGTTAAAAGTTGGTTCGATTCTAACTCTACTTCTGATAGGAATTTCGAAGTGGGTGATCTCGTCTTGAAATGGGATAAACCGCATGAGGGAAAGGGAGAGCATACAAAATTTCAAAACTTATGGCTTGGACCATTTTTAATTGCTGAGAAGTTGGGTCCCAGTTCTTTCCGATTGCAAAACCTAGAGGGACTGCCTGACACCTATCTGGTGAATGGCCAAGCCCTGAAAAGATACTTTGATTGATGACAATCCTTATACATTATGTACATATTTTGCTTTTTGTTTGCTTTTTTTTTCTTTTGATTTTTTGTTTTTGATTTCTCCTTTGAGTTTATCAGCTTGTGTTTTTGGAAATACACATACCTATATACTGAGCTATTCAGACAAAGAAAACAGAAATTTCCTTCGTTGAAATAACTGCTAATAAAATTGTATAAACATCAATTGTATACTTCTGAAATTTACATCTGTAATTGGCAAAAGTTTGTCGTTTGAAAGAAGTTAATTGATTTCAATCTCTAACATAAGCTTGTTGGGATCATCTATTATCTTTTTACACTGGCCCTTTTCCTTAAGGGATTGACTCAGAAGATGTCTCCCTGCCTTAGGAAGTTGGTTCTGTAAATGAAGCATCTCTGGATCTTAATAAAGCACAGTTCTAAAAAAAATTGTTGAGGTCTGAAAAAATATGTTAAGATATCATAATTTTCAACGTCACCCCGCTCAACTATATATCTTTGAAAAACAAAACAAAACAAATCATTAATAGAGTTGTGGGAAGTGCTTGTAAACCCATCGAGATGTTGAACAGGTCTGTTGGCAGCAGGTAAATGCATGCATGGCGCCAAGACAACTTCGTCGGGGTACTGAACAGGCCCGTTGGCAGCGAAGCAATGTCAGGTATATGAAAATTTGAAAATAAGAAACCTCTTAATGTCCTTTATTATGATCTAGAACTTCTTGGCAGGATACGGATGTCAGAGTGGGTTAAATGGCAACCCTGTTGAGGCTATGGACGCCTGCTGGCAGTAGTGGCTCTGTCAACAGTATTGGATATTTTATCTTTAATATCGCAACTCGCTTGTCTTGAGATTGTTATCAGCTTTCATCCTTTAAACACTGCTGGAATATTTGGTTAATGATGATGTTTACACAATTTTCTGGTTGTTATTTTTTAGTTAGAATTTTTCTCGTTATCCTAATCTGAATTTGTTCTTTTGGCAAAGATAACTGCTTCTACCAGTGTGTCGCCATTGTTGGCAACCAATTCACATTTTTCTAGTATCTTATGAGCTGCCTGCACCAGCGTTTTGCAAACCTTAATTTTCATCGCAATTCTCAAATAAAACGACACTTTTATTTTTTGCGCTATTTGCACACTTACCTTCGTTCTTGTTTTCACGACTGCAAGCGTGAAAACTTGGTTTTCAAAGTTGCATTAAAATCGTCACTGAATTGTCCTTATCATTCTTGTCGATATGCCCATTGCATTTACATTTTACTTATCATTATACAGTTGGAAAGACCTTTTGATCTGTACTCATTTGACATTCTTTGATTGATTATGTAATTTCGTTTCATGAGTGATTGAGTTTGTGATGCATGTTATTTGATCAATTCACTTGGCAGATTGGTTACATAAAAAAGCATCGGTGTTATGATTAAACCCTTGGTATAAATCATTCTATACAACACATGTCACATAGTCAAACCCTTGGTATTGGTTTCGATTCATTTTTTTGGTTTTGAAACTATAACTATTGCTCGCTCGAATGTTTAATCCACTTACCATTGATTTCATTGGTCGAGCGAATGGCATAATTGTTAACCTATACAATAGTGGGTTGAATAGATATTTGCACCGGCGGTTGTACTGTAGATATGACAGTTGTGCATGTATGAACTAGCTCCACCACCTTCGCACGATATGTCATTAATGTTTACCCCTATCCCTGTTTCACCCTTGCTAGTTTCGGGTAAGCCTGTGAGCATTCTGCTCCTGCGTATGCTGTGAGTCAAACCCTGGCTCATTCACATCGCTCACCGTGTGCTCCTCTCTATGGAACCAGTGGTGCTAATTGAGTTGAACGGTAATCAAGCTTTGTTACTCTTTGATAACGCCTGTAAGGATTTACAAGATAATGGTTGGCTCACGTTTATACAGAGGTTCAAGGGTTTCAATCTGTTGGTTGCACAGCAATTCGCCCTTACCTTTGATGGGTGTAGGGCTAAAGTAGGTGACATTCAGCTTGAGATGAATGAAGAGTTCATAAGCTCTGCCACAGGATTGGCATCCACAGGCCAGCAATGGTTTAAAAACTCTAAAGTCGATGAGGTGCCATGGCCTTTGTTATTCGTATCACGAAAGGTTACATCCTGTGACAAAGGTATGCCTATTTCCATGCTTAAACCCAGGTGGCATGATCTTTTGATAATGGTTAAACAATTTGTGACCTATTAGGGTCGGTATGGATTGGTTTTTCTTTATCACCTTCGACTGTTAATGAATTTCATGGGCTATCCATTGAACATGCAATTTTACTTCCAACGTAGTCTTTACAAAATGGTTAAGAGGTTCAAACGCGAGAAGGCTGACAGCAGCTTGTTTCACCATGGATTGATTAGACTTATCGTCGTTCATCATTTAAACCTCCACGGTGATAATTGGCAAGTTTTTTTGTCTAGAAATGGCTTTGTTGATTCAGAGTCTGTCCAAATCGACAAGTATGTGGTCAGTGAGACCAAGGTCGGGCCACCCGTGCCTTTTCATGCCCTTATACCCTCTCCCAAACCCTCGGTCTGCCCTGATATCGACCTACCCAACATTATAACAGGCAAGGTTGAGGCTGTAAAAAAGCCTGTGAGCAAGAAAGTCAAGGGTAACCCTACTGTCGATAGAAAACGTAAAAAGAATGCTCGATTGGTATCAAGACTTGCCCGGAATAAACCTAAACCAAACGTTGATCAAAAGACCATAGTCCTCAGTGAAGACTTGGACTCTGATATCGAGCATTTCCTAGCTAGTGAGTACCCTTATTCCCATGGTCTATGCTCCGAGCCACCCTATGACTTTGTTTCTAATTTACCCCCTTGCCTAAAGAACAATCCTAGCTACCCAGGAATCAAGCTACCTAATGAAACACTCGGTGATTTAAACAAACCCTCGCCTGCAATTTCGAAGCCCGAGCAGACAGTGTGTGTCCAATGTAATGTGTGGCTTGAGCGCTACTACACTAACATTCCCTTATTACAATCGAAGATCAAATATTTAGAGAACCAAGTCACAGTGATGTCGAGAGAAAGGGACAGGCTTCAAGCTAATGACAAGAAGCAGAAAACTACTGGTTCGATCGTTTTTAGGAATGTCAAATCGGCGACAACCTTCGTCAATTCCAAACTATCATGACCAAGTTGTATGCTGACTATCCAGGTATGAATTTCAATATCAATTTAATTTTATGAATTGCTTGAATTAATATAATGAATCGAGTTTTGGTTTTCAATTAGCTCTGTCCATTATTCGAAATGACTCTGTCATAGTTTGATTATCAAAAAAGGTTATGTTGTGGATCCTGTACAGTAGGTTCATTTTACTAAAATTAAATGTACATATGATTTGGTTATGCGATTTGTTGTGCCCAGTTTAGTACAAGCAATTCATTGATTTTGATTCGGTTTGGTTTGTTTGTGAATCAATTCTGTTTGATAGTTGATTTGGTATGATTTTAATTAGTTTTGTTTGCTCCTAATAAACTCAAAACGACTTTGTTCTGTATTGAATTAGTATTCTCGATTGGATTTTAATTATCTTTGACCTATGCTAAAGATCTACTTGCTATAATCGTGGACTTGTGTTGATTCATAACGGTTGTAACAAACACAAACTGTTTCGATTCGTTTTTGTTTGATTGATGCATGTCTTGAGTTAGCACGATTGCCTGTTTTGAGTTAGATTGATATCGAAAGTAGATTTGATACTGCGCTATTGGTTTTGATTTTCAAAAATGATTTTATCTCTGTTGAATTCGTATGAGAAAACTCGGCTAATAGTTCATTTTTGAAATTGATTCAAGTAATGATTTCGTTGAATATCAATCAATTTTGTCTGCCCCCAATTGGCAATAACAAACGTTGGACAAGTCCCACAGATCCTGTTATCAACCGATTAGTTCCATTATGATTTCGTTTGTGATAATTTACATACCAGTTTTGATTTGATTCGCTAATAGCATGGATCGTTTGTTTATGTTTAATATAGTGCTATCAATTTGAGAAAACAATCTTGTTGATTTCGTTTGGATTCGAAGTGATTTTGTTAATGGTTGGAGCAACATAAACTGTTGGTTTTGATTTCAATGATCCATGAAATGATTTCATTGTTGTTGAGTTATTCAATACAATTCTGTTAACCCGAATTGGTGATAACGAATTAAACAGAGTGTATCCATCTCTGTTATCATTTGGTTGAATACGATTTAGTTTGTTCAATTTGCATACAAGTGTCGATTTGAATGATGCTTTTAGCAATCAAATATTTTTAAATAGTTTGAATATGTTTTTTAAGATTCGAATTGATTTTTAATATGATTCTGTGTTTGATTTAGACCAGCTACAGAATCGCAAGATTCTGTAGCTAGTCTTTAGAATTAGAGTTTTATCAATTTTATCAACAAAATATCCTCTTAACTTGTCTATTTTTGTTTTCTTTCAGGTACATTCGAATTGCAATAATCAATTCAGCATGCTGTGGCAGTCTAGGAGATATTTGTGTGATATAGTTTTTATTTTAGGTTGTTAGTTTAGCCAAACTTGGGATAACATCCCAGATTTCCTGTACATTGTTTTGATAATTACCACAGGGATGTTTTACCCTGTGGGAGGTCTTTAAATACTTGTTATTTTTTGTAATAAGGATCATCATCCTCACTGTGGGAGAACCAGACTATGGATTTATGATTCAGACTGAGACAAAAGTTGATGTCTTGTAACAGCTTTCGCTTTCAATATATCAAACTTTTGTTTCAAGTTTTTGCATATCAATTAGCAATTAATTATCGACTCCTTTAGCTATCATAATTCTTTGTATGCTGATGTGATTGGATTTATATGTTGTTTGTATCTGATCTCTCCTATTTTTAAAGTATAGCAATTACTTTATTTCAGTTAATGAATCACAGATTTCTCTTCTTCGTTAATTGAATCATTTTGTATAGATCTTTGCGTACAGATTTATATAACTGTGAAGATTTATAAATCATAAGGTTGTTGTAAATTTTTATGTCTTGCTTGTCCTGTAATTATATTTGAAGAGCACAACTGCTTCTAGTTTACGAGAAGCTCGTGGATAATCCGGTGCGGGTTTCCTCCCTCCGATCAGCTAATACAATCATTGCATACACAGGACAAACCTGGAGCGTTACTTCAGGTCAGTTTGTTATTTAGTATTTAATAGTTAATTTGTTAGTATAGTATAAGTAGTTTAGTTAGATATATGTATAGTTTAGATTCGTAGTTAGAGTTATTATTTTAGTTTCTTAGTTTAGTTAGTTTTATGTTATTTCTTTTTCATAAAATTATAAAATCAAAAATCAATAGTCTCGTTGTCTTAGGACAGACTACCAATGAGTTTTCCAGGTTTTCATTCAAATCTGTAATTTGTAGATGTTGTACATTTGTAAATTGATCTGACTCTGTTAGTAATAGAACATTTGATTTTATAGAATTATAGTTGTGTAGTATTAGATAGTAGATTGTATATATAATAGTTAGATTTTTTTATTAGTTTGTTTTAATAGTTATTTTTAGTTAGATTAATTAATTTAGAGTAGTTTTCTTTTGTTTTCTTAGGACTTAGATCGGCTAACGGAGCCGCTAAACCCGTCAGGGTGGGTTATCCCAAACAGCTTGGGTTATTATACAACCCCGGACCAGATCCACTCTTCCAGTTGACGGACGATCAATTTCGCCCGTCAACAGAGGGTCACTATGAATTCTTGGTAATTCCCTTTGGCCTGTGCAATGCTCCCTCCACTTCCCAAAGTCTTATGAATCATGTCTTACATCCTTTTCTCCATCATTTTATCTTAGTTTTCTTTGATGATATTCTCATCTATAGTAAAACTTGGACATCCCATCTCTCCCATGTGGATCAAGTTCTCAATATACTCTCTAAGCACCAACTTTTCCTCAAACAATCTAAATGTGACTTTGGAGCCTAAGAAGTGGAGTACCTGGGTCATATTGTCAGCAAGGACAGTGTACGGGTGGATCCTAAGAAAATTGAAGCTATGTAAGATTGGCCTCATCCTAAAACTCTTAAGGGCTTGTGTGGTTTTCTAGGTTTAACAGGATATTATTGGAAGTTTGCTCGGAATTATGGAAAAATTGCAGCTCCTCTCACTGATCTCCTTAAAAAGAATTATTTCACTTGGACTCTCGTTGTTGATCACTCCTCCCAATCCTTGAAATATGTTGTGTGCTCGACCCCTATCCTATCACTTCCATACTTTACAAATACTTTCGTACTGGAATGTGATGCTTCCATGAAAGGAATTGGGGCCATCCTCATGCAAGATGGTAGGCCTTTGGCCTTCACTAGCAAACAAATTTCAAAGAGACATTTGGGCCAATCCATTTATGAAAAGGAAATGTTATCTATTCTGCATGTTATGGATCTCTAGCATCCTTATCTATTGGGACAATGCTTCCAAATTGAAATTAGTCATCATACTCTAAAGTATTTTCTGGAACAACTAATTTCATCCCCGGAGCAACAATAATGGGTGACCAAGCTATTTGGCTATGATTATGAGATAATTTACAATAAGGGAAAGGAAAATGTACTTGTTGATGCTCTTTCTAGTAAGTATGAAGAATAAGGGTCCCTTTTCTCCCTCTCCTTCATTGTACCATATTGGATCCAAGTTGTTCGTCACGAATGGCTGCAAGACACCAAAATTTCTAGCTTGACCCACCCATTGCAACACAATTCTCTAGATTTTCCATGGTACTCTTGGCACAATGAAGAGCTTCACTACAAAAGTCATTTGTATTTAAGAAAACAATCGCAACTTAAATCCACGGTGATTTTTGAGCTTCATGCTTCACCCATAGCTGGGCATTCAGGGTTCACCAAAACCTATGAATAGGTCAAACGTTTTTTTTTTTCCTAAGATGGTATAAAAAAGGGCGTCTGCACTGTTACAAGGAAAATATCTCTATGGATAGGGTAAACCACAATAGACGGAAATGACTGCAGAAATCAATTTTATCCCAACAACATTCTATATAAACCAATATGAAATCGATATAAGAAAGAGGCCTACCTTGTCCAAATGTTTGATGTAGTCCATTGTTGAGCACTTGACCCAAAGCTATATACCTACAACTAGGTCTCAAAAAGAAAGCAAAGCAAGCATATGGTGATAATATAAAAAGGTTAGCACATTAGATAGCATAATCCATTAATATACATAAAAAATACATCCATGTATAATAATTCATATATTTGCAAGATATCAATTGGACGGGAAAGGAGTGTTTCTATTAATAAATGATCAGCAGGAGTGAAAATATTACAGACTTCTGTGTCGGCACAGTTCAGAACCGAGAAACTAAGTTCCTTCCAGCTGGGCCTCCACCAAAGGCAAGCTCATAAGAGAGAAACAATGAGATTATCAATCAATAAGGGAAGAGCTTGGGGGCTGAACACTATGTTCAAACTTAAAGGAAAAAGGGATGCAAACTCAATATGAAGTAAATAATTTCTCCAGAGTAACTTTGCTCTCAAAGGTGAATTATTTCTCCTCTTTCCAAAGCTCAGAATTGGCCCATTTATAGCCTTCAAAACGGAACTGGAGGGCCGATTCGGAATGTTTCCAGTATATGAAAGGCCAAGGATCATAGATCTCTTGTCATGGCATGGAAACCCGACATTAATTTTCATTTTCTAGCACAAATCTCGATGTACGCGGGTTGTAGTGGAGCAGCCTGCGTATACGCATGTTGTATAGTATGCAATATGCGTATACGCATGTTGTATAGTATGCAATATGCGTACATGTGTAAAAATATGTATTTTTGGATCTGGATTTTACAAACAAGGATGATAAGTCTACATGGGGAAATGGAAAAGGGCCTTATGTGCTAGATTGCATAGGGTGAGGAAAATCCTGCTATAACAAATGCCCCCTAATATGTGAGGTCAGAGGAGTATATGCAATGGTCGAAATACATTATAAACAACCCAGAAGAGGAGTGATGGGGAACCAGCTGGAAGAACTAGTTTCTCATTACATTATGTACTAAATTTGCATACATGGATGCCAAATAGAATTACATTGCAGATCCATGCGAAAATGTACCAAACAAGTGTCTGTGGCCATGAATAGGCAAATAAAAATGCGGTTACATGCCAATAGTTTGTATTTGCCTATATATATGGACACGGACATATATATATCCTCACGCGAATATATTCATGGCCACAGACATACAAATGCGGATATATATATCCTCACTCGAATATATATGTCCTCACTCGAATATATTCATGGCCACAGACATACAAATGCGGATATATATATCCTCACTCGAATATATATATCCTCACTCGAATATATATATCCCGAGTGAGGATATATGTTGCCCCCTTGTGAAGGGGTTCCATAAAGAGGGAAGCATAAACTGTAAAACTAATTCTCCCCGTATGAAAGACCCAGGCATATGTGTGGACCCGCCATGGGAAAGGTGTACGAAGGAACCAACATGGCGAACAAAGGATACAAAGATGGGGTGTAGTAAGTAGAATAAGAACCCATCTAAGCACTTGCTCCTGAAAGAGCATAACTAGGATTGGTTCTGTAAGAGGGGAGGTTCCAACCTCCCACAGTGAGAGTTGGTTGAGGGACATGACTCATATCGAATGAAGAAGTAGGCATCGGGGCCATGGTGCCCCCAGATCCAATGCTAGGATTCATATAAGTGGACCAGGGGGGGATTGCAAGGGTGAAGGCATATCAATAGGAGAATGACTAGGAACCCAAGGCACGGACTAATCATCATAGTTCTGCATACCATTATGAAAAGCGAAAGGATCTGTCCCCATGAAATGAGTAAACTTCATGGGGGGGTAGCTGTGAATGAGGGAGCTAAAATAAATCCACTATCCATGATAACGAAGGCACAGTAAAATCTCCTAAGGCCAACTAGTAATCCAAGATCACACCAAAATTCAAACAGCCAATATGCATACAAACAGGGTAAAGTGGCTGAGAGTGGCCTCCCTCCCCAAAGAAGGTATGTCTCGCCCAAAAGGGTCTTGGGACTCCCTGGTAAAGATCGGAGGTAACAGAATCATTTATAAGGGCCCTCATGGGCTTAACATCTAGTTGGTCAGATCCCCCCAGAGATGTAATCCTCCATAAAATTTGTGTGTTGTTTTACCCTTATCTGACCCAGGGTACCTGCAAAATAACCCCTGCAAGTAACCTATGAGACACCTAAGTCAAGAAACTAATAAACCATTGTATAACCGATGCACAGGCGAGAAGTCATAAGTCAGGTCCATCGTATGGGCAGGGTAGAAAATCCCTAAACCTTGAAAGTACCGCCTCTCACGGAGGTAAAGGCACTAGCAAGATCCCCAAATATGAATAGATCCCCAGAAATATATATGACGCTAAGAAGGTATCGGGGGGATATGCCTTCAACCGACTTCGCATGACCTTGTGATTAACTCTGATGTGAGCAGAGCCTCCTGATCTTACCAATTATACAATGGATTTCTCCACTCCTTTTCTCAGACACATATGTTGATTTAATTGCCTTGGAGAAGTTTACTCACAAAATCCTATTCCAAGGCACTAAATCCTAAGCTAGTTTGTGCACCCTAGAAAATAAAATCGTGACGAATCAATTTTAAATTATAGC
>ML777909.1:98942-116515 GCA_009831015.1 Picea engelmannii | reverse complement strand
GAGTTTTTCTTCATGTTACAATGATTTAATGGTAGATACCCATCCTAACATCTTTCTATCCTCCACCGTTGAGTGATTTTGGAGATGGAAAATCAATGGTTCTCATTCCATAGCCATTGTTATTAGTTTGGGAGTTACTTAATTGATACACAGATATGTTGGGGGATTTCTCTCTCTTTCAAGGTCACCCTCTCACTCCCTAAGTCAAATTGGTATTGTTGGGCATCTTTTGTTTTATGATAGTCCATACTCAACAATCTATTGCTTGATGGGTGCTTTTCCTTTGCCCATAGATTGTCCACGACATTCTATTTCTTGATGGGTGTTTTTCCTTTACCCACAGGTGTTCCACGACATTCTATTTCTTGATGGGTGTTTTTCCTTTGCCCACAAGCTAGTCAAAGCATTCTATTAATTGTTGGGTGTTTTTCCTTTTCCCATGGTTCATCCATAGTACTATTCTATTACTTGTTGGGAATTTTTCCCTTTCCCATAGGAAGTTTTTTCCTTCAACGTCCTCTCTCACACTCACCTCGAGGATGCAAACCCCTCCACTCTGAGCGAATCACCTGTTGGTTGACTCATTCTTGTGTTTGAATGATTCACATGTTGGTCAAACTCCTTTACAAGTTGGTTGACTTACCTTATTTATGATTCTCTTACGTATGTGTTGGTTGCAAAGAAGAGTGAATGTTGAGTTATCATATTTGTGCTATTTGGGAGAGGAGTGTTTTCATTGTTCTTTTAAATCTATGAGTGAATAAAAGAGAATTTAACCAAAACTAAATAGAGAAACAAATTTATTCCACGATAGGAATCCATGTTCATGAAATGGATAGGCTATAGGCCCACCATTTATGGATAAAAAACACTCCAACCTTAAAATATTTTGCATGAAGATTCAAGTATTTCAACAATATGACAAAAGGCTTTGCCCTATTGCTTTGTATAATCACCTGCTCATGTCTCTTAGGAAGTTGGGAGAATTCTTTCACATGTTTTTCTTTGTTCTTCATTATACAATGTACATTCTAAATTATTTCACCAATTTCTGGGGGGAGAGAGTGAGACATGCCTCTGTCAGTGTTCCAAGCCTCTCCCATAGCCAATTAACCTTTGTAATAAAAAAAATTTATTTATTACTTATCTACATTCATTCCTATTCTTAAATTCATTATGATAGCTTTGGACTCAATTCTATATCTATGTAAGTACTTCTAGTTGGCAAATAAAAAATTTGTTGAATTTTATTCATTGGCATTTTACAAGCATGATGAGATAAACAATTTTCAACGGAAGACTCTATCTACAAGAATGGATCATTCATATCTAGATCATTTTTATCCATTGCATCTTGCTTTTGGAGCATCTAGGAATGGAAGTAAGGAAATATTAATCACCCATTGTCATGCTTTTATTTAACAATGATTGGAATCTGTACAAGTCACCTCTTGCAAACAAAAAATACAAATACAATTTATAACCTATAGTGGAAATAAGGTCATGATTATGTTATGTGAAGATGAAAAAATATATACCTTAATCTAAAACATCATACACGGGAGTTGTTACATACAATAAAAATGTTATCAGATGTTTTCATAATAACATGCATGTGATATGAAACATGAATGTTGAATAATAGGGTAAAGGCCAACTAGTGACTAACCATCCCTTTCATCAACATAAATGAGAAAATAGTGGAATTTCCATGCTAGTTTCGAATGTGGGATGGGAGTGTTTAATGAACATGGGATTAATTTCAATAGGTCAAAATCAAAATTTGAAATCCAAAATTTTCATTAGATCCTAGCATAAAATACAAAAAAATGAGGATGACAAACTAGAAATCATTGGAGTGTTTTATTTTCTTACAAATATTGCATTAAACCATTCATAAGCTTGTGGGATCCACGTGGGATCATTTCATGACACCGCAAAAACCATAGCCTTCTAAACTCGAGTGTTGATCGACTATTATTAAAACAATGCAGAGGTCATGCCATTACCACATCAATGATATTATTCTTGATTGGGGCCAAATTTATTCATATAGCTACAAAAAATGAAAAAAGTCAAAAAGAAAAAAAGATGAGAACTACACCAAAAGAATCCAAATATAGTCATAACAACAAGTACAAGCTAGATTCCAAAAGAATTGTATCAATCTCTTTGAAATTTTAGAGAGATGAAACAGTGAGACAAATATGAAACCATTGCCACGATTAAAATCCAAGAAAACATGTTTATTATTTACCCTCTCACTCATTTGGTTTGATCTAGATTATGTGTGTGTGTGTGTGTTAGGTACCAAATCTATTATAATAGCAGAACATAGAAATATTGCAGAGAATAACAGTGGAACAAAAAAATATAATGAACCGCAACACCAAAATAATACCTTTATTGATAGAAAACAATGTTTGCTTGCCTCTTCGAGGGGGAAACCTCCAGTAGAGAAATTTTTGGCACAGGGGCAGACCCAGGGTTCAACGCTACAACAACGCACCAACAAAACCCTAACTACCAGCCCTTTCAGCAACACATGCGAAGCAGGTGAAGTCTCACCCGAGGTAGAGGTAGGGGTGGTTGTAGGACTCAGATGTCTGCAACCTTAGCTGGGACACAGATCTGTGATTCTAACACTTGATAGAGCACTCAGTAGTTAACATTCATCTATATACAATCTTAGTTACAACATAGTTAAACCCTAATTACAGAGTATCACAATATTAATTCAGATCTGAGGTATTTAAGCACTAAGCATATCCACATAGGTTAGATCCATACTATTAAGCACATAGCATTAACATATCTATCTACCAGTCATCTATATTAAATCACTAAGAACATTAACATATAAACACATCAACACATTTCACAAAGAAGAGCAACACAACATGTACGTGGTTCACCCCCACCCTGGGGCTACGTCCACCAACTCTTATCTTCTTTATTATCTTTGGTCAAGCTTCTTACAGGCACATAGCATCTAACTTCTACTTTGCAGAAGATAGGAGATCTATGCGCACTCCGCCAAATCCTCCTTCTTCTCACTAGGATATAGCACCAAGCCTTCACACACTCTCTTACTGTTACTTGCACTAGCCTTGCAAGCCTCACACAGTATGCACAAAGCACTTACAACTCTTCATCACATAGATCCAACTCTAGCACTTAGCATACACTTATCACTTAGCACTTAGCACATTAGCCTCTTCTTACATCACCTAGCTATCTATTTATACATAAAAAAATAGGCCTAAGAATGGGTAAACCCATGGGCCAACATCCCATACAAATTACATAATTCTGAATCGCAAAAAGGGCCCTAAAAGGGGTCGAGATCCCACGATCTCTGCTTCGTCTTGCGCTCCGCCTTCGATAGCCTGTTGAAGTCCCAAAATTAGGTCAAACATGACCAAGGATCCTCAAAACTTGGTCAAGGGCCAACATGCCCCAAAAACTCACCTATGACTCATCTCGAGTCACTATGATATGACTAGTTCTGCTTCAAAAGCCTTGAGCTTGGCTCGAGCTGCTTCAACTTGTTGTTGTGCCACGGACTCCTTTTCAATGAACTCTTGTATGACTGCTTTGTTGAAAGGCCCCTCTAGGCATTGTTCAGCTGCAGTGATGACTTTCTCCAGTTCCACTCCTCAACCTTCGATCTCTGTGAACAATTGGTAATCCTTATCCTGTACAGGTTGGAGCCTCTAAGTCACTTCCATGACTTTGCTCTAGATAGTGTGGAACTGTTGTTGGGAAGAGCGCTGCTCCTGGGATCGTTTCATTCTTTCCAAAACTGACAGGGGATTCAACTGCGCCTGTATTGTCTCTGCTTGATACTTCTCCTCTTGGAGTTGTGACTCCAGTGCCTTCATTTATGGATTCTTAGTGAGTTTCTCATAGGTCTGGGCACTACGATTAGTGAGTTTCTTACATTCCATGGTGAGGGATTTGATTCGCTCAACTGCGCTTCTAGCATTTGCTTCTCTTTGATCCCTCACATCCTGCGGGGTGTTGGGCACTGTGCAGAGCTCTAAGTCTATTATTCGTTGTTGTAGCTGTTAGATAGATTCTGTAAGATTATCTACTTGATGCGTGACTTGGCCTGTTGGCACAGGGGAAGACCCAGGGTTCAACGCTACAACAGCACACCAACAAAACCCTAACTACCGACCCTTTCAGCAACACCTGCGAAGTAGATGAAGTTGCACCCGAGGTAGAGGCAGGGGTGGTTGCAGGACTCAGATGTCTACAACCTTAGCTGGGACACAGATCTGTAATTCTAACACTTGACAGAGTACTCATCAGTTAACATTCATCTATATCTAGTCTTAGTTATAATACAGTTAAACCCTAATTACAGAGTATCATAGTATTCATTCAGATATGAGGTATTTAAGCACTAAGCATATCCACATAGGTCAGATCCATACTATTAAGCACATAGCATTAACATATATATCTACCAGTCATCTATATTGAAGCACTAAGCACATTAACATATAAACACATCAACACATCGCACAAAGCAGAGTAACACAACATGTACGTGGTTCACCTCCACCCTGGGGCTATGTCCACCAACTCTTCTCTTCTTTATTATCTTTGGTCAAGCTTCTTATAGGCACATAGCATCCAAGTTCTACTCTACAAAAAACAGGAGATCTACGCGCACTCTGCCAGATCCTCCTTCTTCTCGCTAGGATATAGCACCAAGCCTTCACACAGTCTCTTATAGTTACTTGCACTAGCCTTGCAAGCCTCACACAGTATGCACAAAGCACTTACAACTCTTCATCACATAGATCTAACTCTATCACTTAGCATACACTTATCACTTAACACACTGGCCTCTTCTTACATCACCTATCTATCTATTTATACATACAAAATAGGCCTAAGCATGGGTAAACCCATGGGCCAACATCCCATACAAATTACATAATCCCGAATCCCAAAAAGGGCCCTAAAAGGGGCCGAGATCCCGTGATCTCCACTTCGTCTTGCACTATGCCTTCAACAGCCTGTTGAAGTCCCAAAATTAGGTCAAACATGACCAAGGATCCTCAAAACTTGGTCAAGGGCCAACATGCCCCCAACACTCACATGTGACTCATCTCGAGTCACTCTAATCTAACTAGTTCTGCTTAAAAAGCCTCAATCTTGGCTCGAGCTGCTTCGACTTGTTGTTGTGCCACGGTCTTCTTTTCAG
Source organism: Picea engelmannii (assembly GCA_009831015.1). Classification (NCBI taxonomy): domain Eukaryota; kingdom Viridiplantae; phylum Streptophyta; class Pinopsida; order Pinales; family Pinaceae; genus Picea; species Picea engelmannii. The sequence continues at coordinate 111,294 of ML777909.1, read as the reverse complement.
CGAACTCTTGTATGACTGCTTCGTTGGCAGGTCCCTCTAGGCGTTGTTCAACTACAGTGATGACTTTCTCCAGTTCCGCTCCTCGAACTTCGATCTCTGTGAACAATTGGTAAGCCTTATCCTGTACAGGTTGGATCCTCTGAGTCACTTCCATGACTTTTCTCTAGATAGTGTGGACCTATTGTTGGGTAGTGCGCTACTCCTGGGATCACTTCATTCTTTCCACAACTAACAAGGGCTACAATTGTGCATGTAATGTATCTGCTTGATACTTTGCCTCTTGGAGCTGCGACTCCAGTGCCTTCATTTCTGGATTCTTAGTGAGTTTCTCATAGGTCTGGGCACTACGATTAGTGATTTTCTTACATTCCATGGCAAGGGCTTTGATTGGCTCAACTGCACTTCGAGCAGTTGCTTCTCTTTGATCCCTCACATCATGTGGGGTGTTGGGAACTATGCGGAGCTCTAAGTCTGTTATTTGTTGTTGTAGTTGTTAGATAGCTTATGTAAGCTGATCTACTTTATGCGTGACTCAGTCTGTTGGCACAGGGGCATACCCGGGGTTCAACGCTACAACATCGCACCAACAAAACCCTAACTACCGGCCCTTTCGGCAACACCTGCGAAGCAGATGAATTCGCACCCGAGGTAGAGGCAGGGGTGGTTGCAGGACTCAGATGTCTGCAACCTTAGCTGGGACATAGATCTGTGATTCTAACACTTGACAGAGTACTCATCAGTTAACATTCATCTATATCCGGTCTTAGTTACAGTGTAGTTAAACCTTAATTACAGAGTATCACAGTATTCATTCAGATATGAGGTATTTAAGTACTAAGCATATCCACATAGGTTAGATCCATACTATTAATCACATAGCATTAACATATCTATCTACCAGTCATCTATATTGAAGCACTAAGCACATTAACATATAAACACATCAACACATCGCACAAAGTAGATCAACACAGCATGTACGTGGTTCACCCCCACCTTGGGGCTACGTCCACCAACTCTTATCTTCTTTATTATCTTTGGTCAAGCTTCTTATAGGCACATAGCATCCAAGTTCTACTCCGCAGAAGACAGGAGATGTGTGTGCACTCCACTAGATCCTCCTTCTTCTCACTAGGATATAGCACCAAGCCTTCACACAGTCTCTTACAGTTACTTGCCTTAGCATTGCAAGCCTCACACAGTATGCACAAATCACTTACAACTCTCAATCACATAGATCCAACTCTAGCACTTATCATACACTTAGCACTTAACACACTGGCATCTTCTTACATCACCTAGCTATCTATTTATACATACAAAATAGGCCTAAGCATGGGTAAACCCATGGGCCAACATCCCATACCCATTACATAATCCTGAATCCCAAAAAGGGCCCTAAAAGGGGTCGAGATCCCGCGATCTCCACTTCATCTTGCACTATGCCTTCGACAACCTGTTGAAGTCCCAAAAGTAGGTCAAACATGACCAAGGATCCTCAAAACTTGGTCAAGTGCCAACAACAGCACTCTATTGCAATAATTCTCAAGACAACACCTCTCATACCTCCTACACTTATTTATACTAATTCTATCTTCTAAAGAGCATTCTAGAGGAAGATCTTTCTAAAAGTGGAAGCTTCTATTAGGTCTTCTTACATTGACTTATTCATACTTATTAAATAGGCCTTATTAACTAATGTTGGCCTTTATTACATGGAAAATATATTATTCTACCTACATGAGAGGTTAGGTGGTTAGGTCCCTAACATGCCCTCCCCCTTGAAGAACGACCTTGTCCTAAAGGCTTGAGATGAGGAAATTCTTAGAGAATAGTGGTCATCTCCCAGGTGGCATCTTTTGGAGTTGTATCTTTCCACTACACTAACACTTCATGGATGGTGTGCTGACGAAGACGACATTCACGTTGGTCCAAGACTACCTGTGGTTGCAACCATATGGAACTTTCGGTATCCAACTCGAGAATATTGATTTGAGTTTGGCACTTAGTTCCAATCACCTTCTTTAAGTAGGAGACTTGAAAAATAGGATGGAGCTTAGAATGACTAACCAGAGCTAAATGATAGGCCACCAGTAACCCTCGCTTGAGAATTGTATAAAGACCATAAAATTTGGGAGCAAGCTTCTAATAGTTTTCATATTTGAGTGAAGTCTGCTTGTAAGGTTGTAAATGAAGAAACACATGGTCCTCTTTAGCAAATTGGTGTTCTGAACTGTTGATACTGAGAGGGGGGTGAATCAATATCAAGTACAATTTAAAAACCTTTTCAACTTATACTTAAACCATTCAATTATATCCAATGAGCAATGAACAATAGTATAAGAGTTACACCAATACACCACAATACACCATGCACAATATATGAGAAATAATCAATAGTTATTGTTCAAGGGAAGTAATGACTTCCAAATGTAGCTACAGCTTCCAAATATAAAGGGAGGGATAAACCTCCAAGAAGAAGATACAATCCTCCAATATCGAGAGAGGGTTTACCTCTCAATCCTTTCCCCTTCCTTCCACCCAAGAATATATGAGAGATAATAAAACTTTACATTAAATCATCACCATCCACCAACCATCACATAAAGCCTGATAATGCTTCTTGAGACTTCTTCAACTTCTGTAATTATTCAATTCTTGGAATAATCTGATCCTATAGATAATATTACTCAATGTATTCTCTAAAACTCCTCCAAGTTTCACTCCTTGAATCCTCCCCAAAAATAAGTTATAGAAATAATGGTAGACTTTATTCAATTCTGGTTTATTCAGGAGAGAGAACTTGTACAGAATGCCCCACGCTCAATATTTAACATCAGATTTTGAAACTCTCACACAAGAAAATACAGTCTGTACTATTTCCAATGAAATTGGTCCCACTTCATTTGGATTCTCTATGAAGAATTTATGACTTTTTTACCCGGAACACATGTTTATTGACTAGCGTCGGGACTGGTCAAAAAACCCTATCTTCTATAGAGTTTATCTCCATAATTATAGAAAAAAAAGAGATGAAACACTTACCATAGGTACCTTGATATGTCTTCTCAATACCATAGTAGTTTCACCATCTGAATCATTCTAGAAAAAAAATTATAGCGAAAATGGTAGGATGACATGTAAATAACATACCTTAGAACACATCACCAAAAGACTTCATCCTCCCTTGAAATCTGGCCTTGTTTACTTCTAATTTCCTCTGAAATTCGACTTGTGTATCAAATGAATGTATAATTATATTTATTTATACCATTTATGTCACTTCCTTTTAACATTAGGGCCCACCTGACACTTTCTTATTTTGTAATTCTTTTCTTTAATTATCTTCAGGGCCTACATGTACTTCCTTCCTCAATTCACTTTGTCATCTTCAAAAATTCATTTCTCCTCAACCATGAGGATCCACGTGACATGCCACCTACCACCAGAAACAACATAATGTATACTATCCATCCATGGATTTTGTTTCGACATGTACATTGTCCTTCATGTCAAAATACCTTCATCAATCTTGCGGTCCAAAACCAATGACTAAAGTTGACATCAATGACAACAACCAATCTTCCAACACTGAACAACCTTGATATTCTTATTGTTTCATGTGATTCTGAGCCATGGCCAAATTTTCTTTGAGGGTACGGAGAATGGTTGCACGGACTGTACGATTTTTATCAACCTCTTGAACCTTCGAGACACCATGCATGTAGGAAAGAACTAACGATGGATTTTGTTCATAGACTGCTTCAAAAGGAGTCATGTGAGTAGTTTTATGGTAAGATGTGTTATACCACTATTCAAATAGGGGTAACCACTGAGCCCATTGATTTTTCCCGTCAAATGAAAAACACCGCAAATATGTTTCCAAACACTTGTTGACAACTTCAGTCTGGGGGTGATAGGCAGTGCTGAGATGAAATTGTGTTCCATGGAGTCTGAATAATTCTTGCCAAAAACTGCTAGTGAAAGTGGGATCTCTGTCAGAGACAATAGAATGAGGCATGCCATGAAGCTTGAAAATATGATCCATGAAAATTTGAGCCACTGTGGATGCGGTGAATGGGTGTTGAAGAGCACAGAAATGAGCATATTTGGAAAGACGATCAACTACCACCATGATGCTTGATTTATTGCTTGATTTAGGTAAGTGCATAATGAAATCCATAGAAATATCCCTCCAAATAGTTGGTGGAATCGGAAAACGGTTGTAGTGTGCCCAGAGCTTTGACAATTTCTCTCTTGTTGTGTTGACAAACATCACATTCAGCCACAAAGGTGTAGACTTCATGTTTCATACCATCCCAAAAAAAAGGAACGTTTAACCCTTTCATAGGTTTTGGTAAACCCTGAATTCCTCGTTGTGGGTGAAGCATGAAGCTCAGAAAGCATTGTGGATTTAAGTTGTGACTGGTTTCTTAAATGCATATGACCTTTGTAGCGGAGCTCTTCATTGTGCTAAAAGTATGTTGGAGAGACTGAAGAATTATCTTTCAATTGTTGGATCAATCGAGAATTTTTGGGCTCTTGCAGCCATTCCTGGTGAATAACTTGGAGCCCATTTGGTACAATGAAGGAGAGGGAAAAAAGGGACCCTCCTTCTTCTTACTTCCTGGAAAGAGCGTCAGCCACAACATTTTCTTTTCCCTTCTTATAAATGATCTCATAATAATAGCCAAATAGATTGGTCACCCATTTTTGTTGCTTTGAGGATGAAATTCATTGTTCCAAAAAACACTTGAGGCTATGATGGTTTGTTTTAATTTGGAATCATTGCCCCAATAGATAAGGTCGCCAGAGATCCACAACATGTAGAATAGCCAACACTTCATTTTCATAGATTGATTGGCTAATATGTCACTCCAAAAGTTGTTTTCTAGTGAAGGCCAAAGGCCTGCCATATTGCATGAGGACTACACCAATTCCTTTCCCATAAGCATCACATTTCAGGACAAAAGTCTTGGTGAAGCCAGGAAGGGAAAGGACATGAGTTGTGTACACAACCTCTTTCAATGCTTGGAAGGAGTGATCAGTTGTTGGATTCCAAGTGAAATCATTCTTTTTAAGGATAGCAGTAAGCGGCGCTGCAATTTTTCCATAATTCTTAACAAACTTGCGATAATAGCCCGTTAAACCCAGAAAACCACACAATCTCTTAAGAGTTTTGGGGAGAGGCCAATCCTGCATAGCTTCAATTTTCTTAGGATCCACCCATACACCGTCCTTTCCGACAATATGACCCAATTACTCCACTCCCAAAGCTCCAAAGGCACATTTAAATTTCCTGAGAAAACGTTGGTGCTGAGAGAGTAAACCGAGAACTTGATCCACATGGGTAAGTTGTTCCATCCAGGTTTTACTGTAGATGAGAATATCATCAAAGAAAACTAAGAAAAAAATGACGGAGAAAATGAGGGAAAACATGATTCATGAGACTTTGGAAAGTGGAGGGAGCATTACACAAGCCAAAGGGCATGACCAAGAACTCACAATGGCCCTCGTGAGTTCAAAATACGGTCTGAGGAATGTCTTCATCTTGCATAAGTACTTGGTGGTAGCCAAAATGCAGATCAAGTTTAGTAAAGTACTGAGCACCACTCAATTCATCCAAGATATAATCGATGACAGGAATGGGAAATGTTTCTTTGATGGTGCATTTCTTGAGGGCTCAAAATTTTGGACACATGTGCCAAGTACCTTCTTTCTTGAGTACCATGACCACAAGAGAAGAATCGAGGTTGGTACTAGGGAAAATAACACCTGCGGCGAGCAATTCTTGAACAATTTTCTCAATTTCATTTTTTTGGGCAAAGGGATGATGTAACACACCCACGATGGGGCAAAAAAAATGAAAGTAAATTTCATCCTCCTTACAGGAACAAATCCTCTTTCTCTCTACGGGTTCTTATTTGGAAAGTTCAGGACTCAACCTAAGCCTCTGGTCAATATTCTTTGATTCTAAATCCAACGAGACTTTGAAACCATGATAGTCTCACCTCTAAATCAGACACAGGCCCTTTCGGCCTCTAGTGCAGGTCTTATGATACCCATGACCTTCTCCTTCATGCTTCAGTGAAGTCTCAGAGTTGGCATTAGCCCCTTTTCTCTTGGCCTCTCCTCAAATGTGACATTGGTGATGACCACGTGATTGCGGGCGAGGCCACAAGCGGTTTGGAGTCAAACTACTTTTGGGCCCACAATCCTCCTCAAGTCTCCACCCGTCCTCCTGACGAAACCACCGTTTGTATTGCGACCCACCCTCAATATTTTAAACTTTGCGCAACTCTTATCCCTGCAATGCTATGGGATCGTCGATCTCACGATCTTGACGATACTATCTGAATCGATGGTTCAGATCTCTGCCTCTCAAATATATGGATTATCTTTGTCCCTCCTAGATCAACGACTGTGATCTCTTCGCAATTCTGGACTTCGGGGTTTTGAAATCTCAAACCCTGCTTCATTCATACTTCAACCTTCCAGAGCTAATGATCTACAAAAAGTTGTCCTGCTCGATCAACGATCTTGCTTCCACTTCGGTTGTTTGACCATTCAAACCAAATCAATGGTCCTCCAACCCTCTTCTCAATCGACGGTCGAGATCTCCTTCGGGTTTTAGACTTATGAGAACTCAAATCTCAAACCCTTTCCCCAATGAATTTCATCCAAAGGCTACAATCCTCTGACGTGTGTCCTCCTGATCTAACGATTAAGGATTACTTCGGGTCTTCACCCGGAGCTCATAGATTTGTGTCGCGTGTCCTCTGAATCCAATGACTAAGAATCACTCCGGGACTTTACCCGGAGTTCATGGATTTTCGCCACGTCTCCCTTAGATTTGTCGGTCCAGGTTCACTTCGGTCTACAGGCCTTCGAGGTTCAGCAATCTCAGTTCTCAAACTGAAACCCCACTACAATCTTCCCGGAGCTCTCGATCTATTGACAAGTGTCCCCTTGCCAATCGACGACTCACAGCTCTTTGGCGCTTCGGGCTTCGGGTGTTTCAACATTTCAACCTTCGCCTTCCCCCTAGATCCAACGGTCTAGATTTTCTCTGGCCCTTCGGCTCTCCATGCTTCGGGAATCTCAAGTTTCAAACTTCCCTCCTCCCAGACTCACGGTGTCTGACGGCTCAGATCCACTCTGGCGATCCGACACTTGAAGTTTACCCCGAATAATCTTATAGCTCAGATTTGTTCCTGCGATTGAACGATTGAGATTCTACTTCGGGTTTCTGGCTCTTCGGGCTTAGGAAACTTCGAGTCTCAAACCTTGACACATTCTCTCTCCTATGCGTGCGAACGTTAAGAATCGCGCACCTTCCTCAGATCCGACGAATGTCGATCCTTTTCACTGTGATCCAACGACCACTGTCACTCCTCCTTCTGAGGTTCTGATTTCTCTCACTTGGAAGATTTATTAGTCTTCAAAGGTTTCAAACCTTTTATCCTCCTATGAGTCCTACTATTGGATCTCGTCAACACTTATGATAAGTGTTATCCCTTCTGAGCTTACGAACTTGAAACAAGCTCGTGAGTCGCCTCTTGGACCTCATCTGCGCTTCTGAGGAGTGCTTATCTCTTCTGAGCTTGGTTCTTAGGGGATCTCGAGTTCCCACATACTCCTTGCGTTAATTTGCTCGTGTCAGATCAACAATCCATGACTTTCCTTGATCCAATGGTTCAGATGACATCGCAACTTCAGGTTTTGAGGGGGTTTGGTCACACCAATGCACAATTCTCCTCTCGCATGAACTTCGAACTCATAGATCTAACGGTCAAGGTGGGTCCCAATAGATCCTTAGATCTATGGTCCATATCGCATCACGACTTCGGGTTTCAGATTTTAGAGAACCTGTTCCCTTCACAATGATTACCAACATTCGTTGAACTTGCGAAGACTGAAGGAATTGAGGCGTTAACGTCTGCGCTCCTTCTTCAAATCTAACGATCTTGACAGAACTTAGATTCTCCTGAATGGATCTCATTCGTTCGTCTTCCAATCGAAAGGATATTCCCTTTCGATACTTGAATCTCGCTATCCTTCCTGAGCTTCGTCAATTATGAAGGACCTAAGAGCGTTACACTCTTTCTACTGGACTTAACACTTAGAAGAATTTCTATGTACCCCTTGCGCTCATTCATCAAGTTTGGAACTTAAGTGGTTCTCGATTTCTGCTTGCCTCATAGAGAGCCTGTGCATATCTGCACTACCTCTCCTGAGCGTAACAGACTCCATCCTTCAAGGGACTCAGAACAACTAGGAGGGTCAACATGCATTCATGAAACTGTGTCCAAGGTCGATGGACATACAGTTTGTGACTCTAGCTTAAACCACTACATGACACAAGCATTTACGAGTATAAAACATGTCCTATCCATATGATTTCCTACTTGCCTAATTTCACATTCAAGTAGATACAAAAGAAGGAAATACAGTATAAATCATGAAGCAAACATAATCGTCCCTGCAACATTCATAGGATATCCAACTTTAACTCACAGTACCACTTAAATATACAAGATATGCGATTACTTATCTATTATAGGTGGTATCCAACTAACTGACTGTGGGTGTTCGTCCTTCCACCCTACCATAGGCTCAGAGGCATTCATTCTTAGCACTCTGGCCACCCCCGTGCCAAGCCATGATATCACCAGGGAACTCTCGCAGTTCTCAAGGATTCTTTCTTTGTTCAGCTTTTGCTCAAGTTTTGTTCTCTGCAACTTTCAGAGATTTCTCTCTGTAATGGCCTCGACGAGGCTTATCAGATGCTCTCCCCACATCTAGCTCATGGCCTTCTATTCATTATCTACTAGAGAGCTACGTGCATCTCCCTTACGAGCTTTTGCTCTCGTCTCTTGTCTCCTCTCTGGTTGTCCATGTGTATCTATCTTACCTTCCTTCTTTTGGAAGGTTCTTGATCCATCACGTTCCTTCTGTCAGAAGGAAGCTCGGGTCTGCAGGTCTCTATGGTACTTTGGGCTAACATTCTACAGCTAGACCATGCTCCCATTCATGGGGGTGGTTGATAATTCAACCATTGTTCCTTTCTTCATTAACTAATTTCTCTCCTTGGAATCCGAAGGAGGCTCATCATCCTCATCAAGGGAAATTTGGGGTTATTTGATATAATGAACCCTCTCATATAGTTTTCACATTCCTCTTCTAGTGATATCATGGCCAGTACTTTCAAGGCTTCACCCCCATAGTCCGTTATTGGCAACTTAAACAATAATAAATTTATATTGTCCACATTCCTTAGCATGGTAATTCCTATTTTATGATTAATTACAAATTGGGGGAAACATGGATATTACAGATGATGATAAGGGTGAACATTGGGAGGAAGACCATCGGGGACAAGAGAAATGGAATGATCATGAACACCACAGGATGGAAGAAGTCCCTAGGAGGTGGAAAAAACAGGTTGGTATTTGGAGATGATATATTGGAGGTCATGATGCATCGAGGGTGTCTCAACTGCTTGAATAGAATGGAGTTGGGAAATAATTATTGAATGACCTTTTTTTAGGAGCTTTTCCATTCGATGGGAACTGGTGATCTCAAGGGAGCCTGTTGTGATGCCTTGGAACTTATATTTTTGGCCCTCTTGTTGGAATTGCATGGTTAATTCCTTAAAATCATGAGGATGGGACCAAGAGTGTGTAACCATTCCGCACTTAGTAAAATATCACAACCACCCATGTTGATAGCAAACATATGAGATTTCAGGTTGTGCTGCCCAATTTGGAGACACATGTTTTCAAAATGCCCCCCACATTTCATAGAACCTCCATTGGCAATCATGATTTGAAATTTGTAGACTACATGGATATAGAAATTGGTTTCTTGGGCAATGTGACGATGAATAAAATTATGAGTGTTTCCACTGCCAATTAAGATGATGACCTTCTCATTCTTAATGTATCCCATTAGCTTAAGGGTTTAGGGAGCAGAGAATCCAATGAGAGCCTTCAAGGAAATGATCGGTTCTACTTTTGGGGGGTCAGAGGGCAGATTAATATCATTTGGCTCGGGTAACTCTTCCACAGGGGTCTCGACCTCTTCTTCAACAACATCCTCAGAGATGGCCATAAGAAAATTATTTTCCTTACACTTATGCCTCGGAATATATTTTTCATCACAATTATAACAAAGGCCCTTGAGTTGGCATTCCACCATTTCATCCCTAGTTAATTTCTGGATCTTGAGATGAGTAGGAGGAGGGGCAGGGTTGTTAGGTTGAGTGCTAGTAATAAAGGAAGGTTTGTGGCTCTGGGAAGAGACAATCTGTTGTGCTTCCTTGGCACGTTGAGTAGCTTCGAACCAAGTTTGAGGGTGAACCGTGAGGACCTGGGCGTGAATTTCATCTTTGAGGCCACCGATAAAACATTCCAAGAAGAAGGCATCGGACATGCCCTTCATTCTGAAAGTCAAGTGTTCAAAGGCAGAGATAAAGTCTTCCACTATGCCATATTGTTTCAACTTGGTCAAAAAATCAATATAGTGGGTGTCGGTGTCAAAGCGTTCATATAGCTCTGCAACAAACTATGTCCAAGCAATGTACCCTTGGAATGTCTTTCTACGCCATTGTCACCATTTCCATAATTCTAGATCCAAATAAAGGACACCATAAGGAAGTTTGGCCAAATCATTAGTAATGCCATGCAATGAGAAATAACGTTCCATTTAAGTGACCCAACCTGTGGGATCTAATCCATCAAATTTGTTCACCTCATCTCTGGGAAGACGAGGGTCACAAGGAAGGGAGTTGGAATTAAAGGCCATATTATGGGAAGAGTTCTCACCTTCATAATGTGAAGGTTGTTCAAGGGAGGGAGAACCATGGGACTTTTTTAATCATTGGGTGAGGGAGGACAATTCACCCTTAACATCGACCAAGTCACATGTAACTTTGGCCTCGAAGGTTTTCAAGTGGGTATTGGTGGAAGCAAGTTTAGAGGTCAGTCTCTGGATGTCTACCTTGTTTTGTTTAGATTCTTCTTGCAGGTGAAGGAATTGTTGGTTGCGAGTGGTGGACATGGGGGAATGAGGGGTATTGAGGATAGAGAGTGGGTCCATGGAAAAAGATTGAAAAATTATATATATGACGATGTTCATGGTGAAAAGAGGAAGGCAATGGGATAGGTGTCAAATAAGGGTGTCGAGAAGGGATCGGGCACACGAGAAAAAAGGCTTGGAAATGATAGGTATCACTGCGATCGGGATGAAAAGAAGAATCCAATGGGATAGGTCTCAAATAATGGGGCGGGAAGGACCCAAACTCTTTTTTTTTTTTACTCCTGTGGAGTTATACTCCAATCTGAATAATATTGTAGTGGTGGGATGTCCAAATTATTAACAGGAAGAAATGTGTAGTAATTTTGCAACCAGAATGCAAGATGCAATGTTGCATGGCTATAGATCTTGTATGTTCCTTTTCTATTGCGCTTTTTTCCCAAGGGTTAGGGTGTTTAGGGTTTCTACAGACAATGGTTTTCCCTGTGCTATAGCTCTCAGATATACATGCAAGGTCAAACAATAGTACTTGACCCAATATCTCACGACACCAACTAAGGAGGCTAGACTGTACCCTTAGCCATACTACCTGATTACCCAGGTACTAGAGAGTATCATCCTGAGTGTTGTTCTCAATGGAACTATATCAGTCAAGTGGTCGATCGATTTATCTATGGAGGGCTTCAAGATATCTAGGTCAATTTGTATATAGGTGTTATCTGATGCACTACCACTTGAAGGGTACTAACAGGAGTTACAAGGGTGGCCAACAATGTGTGCTTAAGTACCAATTGTAGTTCCTATGTGTATGCTTCCCCAACCATGGATTTATGTGTTGAACGATAGATCGTTGTAGCTTTAAGACGTTGAAATACGTCTCTACCCTGAAAATAAAAAATAAATAAATAAATAACCCACAATTTTCTGCCAAGGAAAGCACTCTGATACCACTTGTTAGGTACCAGATCTATTATAATAGCAGAAAACAGAATTACTGTAGAGAATAACAGTGGAATAACAAAATATAAGGAACCACAACACCAAAATAATACCTTTATTGATAGGAAACAATGTTCACTTCCTCTTTGAGGGGGAAACCTCCAGCAAAGCAACGTTCTATTACAATAATTCTCAATACAACACCTCTCATACCTCATACTCTTATTTGTACTAATTCTATCTTCTAAAGAACATTCTAGAGGAAGATCTTTCTAAAAGCGGAAACTTATATTAGGTCTTCTTACATTGACATGTTCATATTTATTAAATAGGCCTTCTTAACTAATGTCGGCCTTTATTACATGGAAAATATATT
>ML777909.1:80680-94724 GCA_009831015.1 Picea engelmannii | reverse complement strand
CTAATACCATTCAAATCTTGTTTTTTTATTTTGATGCAACCCATCCTTACAACATCCCTTCTTCAACACATTGGCTTGGGAAACACATTTTTTTATCTTTTGAAAGGTTTCTTGCTTGAAGTTGGTTGGCCTCATTGAGAGGACTCTTCCCATACTAGGGCGTCCCCTTTCTCCCACTACTTCTTGTTGTTGTTATAGAATTACATATTCAGCCATTAGGGCTGCAGAAACCCTAACTTATTTACTTGAATAACTCTCTTATCAACCATTGGATTTTGCTCAAAGTTTGCACACTTATTCTCCTTGGTCCAACGCACGTTTTGGAAAGTTTTGAGGGGATTTCAGTGTCTGATTTTATTGTTGTAATACATTTAATGTTACATCCATAAGGCTGACATAATTTGTTGTAGACAAATGCTTACAACATCCTCATATTTCGTGCTAGAATATTGATTTTTCATCTTGAGTTTAGCTAGTCATTTACTAGTCTTTCTCTTTCATTTTCTAGTTGATCTCTAGCATTTGTTGAGAAGATTATAGTACCATATTCTTGCTGATATATATTGTTATATATCGCTTCAAATTAAGGACATCAGGCTTAACTTTCTGATCCAACTAACATACATCATTGCAAAGTGTATTTTCGTGTGTCTCAGGCAGGTATTTCATCATTTGCATGTTACTCAACATACTTGGAAACCCTTGGACCTTCCCAAGATTTCATTCCTCACTTTTAAATCCACTTAGAATTGAAATCTAGGGGCTTCATTTCCACTTCCCTCCATCTCCATCTCAATGCCCCTAGGGTCACCGAGATCGCCTCCCTAGAGTGACCTAGTCACCCTTGAAGTGTGGGACCTACTCGAGGTGACATTGAGTGTAGGATTCCCAAGTTGTAGCACTTGCTTTTTGTTGGTTCAATATTTTCCCAACCTACAACTTGTGCTATAAAATTTTGGTGTTGTTATCGGGGAAGTTTTTGAATCTTCTTCGTACCCTAATGACACTTTGGTAAGCTATCTCAAAGCCTTTCCCTTAGCTTTCCTGGCAACTCCACCCAAGGGATGTTCCCTTTCCACCTTATCGATAAATATTTTCCTAAAATATTATCTGGCGACTCCACCATACCACCAAAGAAATGTGCGACCAAAAAACCCTCCAAGGGTTGTAAAGCACCACCCAAAGGGCCTAGTCCCCCAAAGTCCCATGTCCCTCATAATTGCTCCTCTACCTCTCCTAGCCCTCCATCCTCACCTGCTATTTCCACACCTCCGCCTTCACCTATACCCACCTCGCTAAGCATTACTTGGAGCCTGCAAAACAAAGAGGCACACAAACCTTTGGACATAACAAAGATCCTTGGATCCCCTCATAAACTACCAAAGGACTTCAAAGAATGGCTACCCATCTTTTCAGGGAGGACCTTACTAAGCCGAAAGATCACTTATATCTTTTTTTGCATAGTTTGGAATCCTATGACCAACATGAGGATATCCTGATGAAACTTTTATGTTACACTTTTGTTGGGAAGGCGAAGGATTGGTTTGACAACATTCCCCCAGGGACAATCACAAATTGGAACTTCTTTCAGGAAGTTTTCACCAAAAGATTCGAGAAAAAGAGAGATTACCAATCCTTGTGTAATCAACTCCACAACTGCAAAAGAAAAATAGGGGAAGATAGAAGGGATTTCAACGATAGTTTTAACACCAACTATGAAATATATGTATGGGGGGCTGGTTAGGGAACATCCTACTACTCCGTTTGAAGCTCAGGAGAGAGCATGTGAAATAGAAGAAAACTTAGCCACCTCTCTCATACAAGAAGAAGAGAACCCCAAGAAGGCTCTTCAGATTAATCAAATTGTTGACTTTGTTTCACCAAAACTTCCCTCAGATTTCAGAATTTACCTACAAGAGGAACGAGAGAAAGCAGTTGAAAGGGAAGTGTTATCACTCCAAGAAACTCTTTGTGGTTGTAAGTCAAAGATGCTTGGTAACTTAAAGTAAACTTGTTTTTGTGTTTTTGTATGTGTGGATCAATGGGATAACTCAATTACAGTATGGTATTCAGACAGTCAAAATGAGAATCAAATGAACCAGTGCTCTCAAGGATCAGTAATCAGATGATAGCTTTTAAGTGGGTGAGAAAACAATGCTTATAAACCAAATACAAATGTAGGGTTTAATAAATAATGATAAGCAACTATTAATCAATTTATGAGCTAACCAATGAGATGACAGTCATTCTACAGCTAAAACAACTTGAATAAGAGTATAGAAGGAAAGATGAGAATCTGACATCAATAGAGAGAGAAAATTGTGATTTGTATTATCATATGGAAAAGTTTGTTTACAATATAGTATCTTCTGTATCCAAAATCAAACCATGGTATCTGAAAAAGATAGGCATTTATAGCCTTTACAACAAAGTCTTAGATCCTGGAAAATTGGATCTGGATTTCTAAATATAGAAAACAAAAAACAAAACTAAATACAACAGGATAACTAAAAACTAGTTCCTATGAATCGAATTGTCTTCAACTTGGTCTTTGAAATCTGGTCTTCATCATTTCTATGTATCTAATGTGTCATGGAGGAAAGGACACATGTCTTCAGTAGTTGGAAAAATTTCAACGGCTATGAACAAAGCTTTAGTTGACCAATTAAGCATCCACCTCCAAAATCTCCACGAATCTTTGAAACTGAATATTTCATGATTTGGTGATTACTCTTTTTGATGCTCTCTTATCCTTTAAATCACCCAAAAATCGCTATATTCGAGCTCAAATCTTCAAAATTCTTACTCTGTGGTTTCACCAGCTATTTCGCCTTAGGATTTGCTAATTAGCCGATGAAAGCTCTGCTTTTCAACAACTAATTGGTTATAATTGTGCCTTCTGTGCTGGTGAAAACTTTGTTTTAATCAAAAGGAAAACCTTTTGTGTTCAAAATAAAAAATCATTGCTTATTTGATTAATCTCCCTGCAAATTTACAACAATCTGTGCCAACACCTGTAAATCTAGATGTGTGGTAATTTTTGCCTTCAACTTTTTGATTTTCCTCTGCAGGCGCTTAGCTAACCACCAAAAGATATTATAATCCGTTGTGATCTTTTTCTTCTTCTTCTTATCCTTTATACTTTCACGTGCCAGCTTCTCAAAAGCTGCATTGGTCTTTGCAAAATTCTCTGATAAAGCTTTATATCTTGCCTTTATCACCCTTTCTAGAATCTCCTGCTATGTTATTATCTCCTTCAGCTCCTTAATATTATGTGATTTCTTTGATTTCTTATTTCCTGAGGTTTCACCTTCATCTTTGGAAGTAAAAACTTCAAAATCCTGTGCAGGTTTCATGGAGTGCTCTGGACTTTTGATGGCTAGAGTTTCATCATCTTTTTTATGGTTCTGTGTCTGAATCTGTGTATGGAAAATTTAGAACATTTGCCTTCTTTACTATGGATTGCTCTGAGTTTGTTTCAAAATCTAGTTTCTTTTTAACTTTGTTGGGATTTATGTTGGATTTTTTCTCTTCTGGTGACTTTGGGAGAGATCTCCTTCTCTTTGAGCTACTCTGAGGAGTTGGTTGCTTCTTGCCTGCTTTCTTCTTTTCATTCACAGGTTGAGTTTGGGTCTCAAAACCTTCCCAGAAGAGAAAGTGTTGCCAAGTTCTTTTTCTCTGTCTCAATTCTTCCAAGATGATCATTTTAATCAAGCCATAATGACAAAGGGCATTCTTGATGCTGAATGGTTCAGCTCTAATCCTATTACACACCTTTGTTAGGCTTTTATGAAGAAAGAAAGGTAGATTTAGAAGGACCTTCCCTATGAAGTGATCTAGGAGTCTAAAGTGATATAACATCAACTTGTCATACCGGCCCTCTGAGGTTACATATAGTTGAATGCCTTTGAACATAATTTTCCATTCCTCTTCAAGGTAAGAAACAAGGATCATATGAATTTGCAAAAGTATCTACTATCACCTGGTGATATCCCTCCTGCAACTTCTCCACATATGTCATACAACCTGCGTCTGAGAAACGCTTATGCACCTCTAGATAAGACTGCAAAAAACATAAATTATCTAATTCTTTCCACAGAAGTAGTCCTCCTTGCTTCCTTGCCATCTGCAACTTAATCACCACTTAATTTGTACATGGTTGACACAGTAATCTTCTTAATAAGGAAAGGGTTGGCGTTGGTGAAAATGACCCTGTGTTATCAATTGAAATATGAAACCCCATAATAGAATTTTTGAACACCGTGAGTTTAAAATAAGAAATGATGATTTGATTTGATGTCATCAGATAGTTGGTACTTTATCCTCTGGTTGCAATGATGATTAAGAGCTCGTCACGTATTCAAACCCTTCTATGTCTGCCCCATGAAATTCGTGAGCACAATCTATCATGATATCCTGCTAGAACGTGATGAAAAGGTGTCACCACTCATTTTCTTCCATTAACTCATCATGATGATCATATGACGTGTGTCTGGCGTATCCTTTTGGTTTTCTGGAGTCGTTGGAGGAAAACCCGTGTTAACACTTTCACCGGCTCGCTTGCTGCTGGGAGTACACTTTAGCCGTTGAAACTGGAGGCTTTAACCAGCTAACTTCAACTTCAAAACAGATGTTAGTTGTTGAAAGGATTT
Organism: Picea engelmannii; assembly: GCA_009831015.1. Lineage (NCBI taxonomy): Eukaryota > Viridiplantae > Streptophyta > Pinopsida > Pinales > Pinaceae > Picea > Picea engelmannii. Next base: position 90,072 of record ML777909.1, on the reverse strand, counting down.
TTCTTGATTTTTTGAAAAGACCTTTTGAGGATCGATTTATTTCTAGGATAACATCTTAAATCCTATGTTTTGACACTTCTAAATTCTAAAAATTTATATAGAACCCTAATTTATGACCATGCTATCACCTACAAAATGGAACAAATTGACTGATTCATTTTGGGAGATAACAGGAAGTGTGTCTCATAATCAACTTTTTAGAAGAAGAGAGAGAGACAACATTAGAAAAAACCCCTCGCCCACCAAATGAGATATTGGAATTAGAAAAGAAGCAAGCCACAGAGTTTGTCGAAGTGAAATTCTCACAATACTTTCAGCAAATCTTTGCAGAACCTCTGGACAAAACAAGGTGTGATGTCAACAAAGGTAAAGAGCAAGTGTCCCTCCAAGACAGTACCAAAACTAAAAACATTGTGGGTCATGACAATGTAAACCATCAGGTTCTCGAAGAAGGAATATACAACATGTTTATTTTGGTGGATTCCCCTTTCATAGATGAAGAAATAAAAGAAGGGTCTTGGGGCCTGGATTTTGATGGTGCACACTCAATGTAATGTCCCCAAGGTTGAGCCCAGTTGTAAATATTGTTTACGAAATGAGTTGTAAAAATGTTTTATAGGCTGGTGAGCCAAGTTTATATAAGCTGGTGGGCTTATGTTATTGTTAGGCCCGAGAGCCTAAGTGTTGAAGGCCAAGAGCCTGCTTTTGTATATGTAATCATGCAGAACATTAATAAAAATATAAACACCACTGCCTACAGACCAACCACGATGAATGAGTGATGGGGGACTAAGCTTCCACAGAGTGGGCAAGGGATTAGGGGTTGGAAGGTGGGAAGAGGGGCTAAGTGTTGAGTCTAGGGGCTTAAGTCCTTGGGAATAATATTTTAATATTATTCCAAAAAGACCATGTGAAATATATGTTTTATCCTAAGTTCTTTTGGAATGACAAGTGACTTCCAAATGGGAAGGAACACATGCTGATGGAATGCATGCGATTTCATGGGTGACAAGTATCAACCCAAGTGCATGCAGTTAAAACTGTTGAATTGAGCCATGATGGGGGTTCCTCCTCCATTCCATCATCGACCGTCTGAACGTGAGTCTCGTCTGGCCTCTGCAAGAAGACCCTGGTGCAACACTGAAAGCCAAAAATCCTGTGTTGATTTCGGAGATAGTTGGTACAACCTCTGTCTGAACAGTTTAAGCCTGTGCGTGGAATCTTTGTACACTTGGTGCAATCCCGAAACCAAAACCGTGAGTCTATCCCGTGATTGAGGAGCTTGTTTGGGAAGCCCGTGTATGTTTTCCCAGTTGGTTGTTGTGGCCACACAGTGCGAGACTGCGCATGGCTTACTGGACAGTGTAAGTTTGTGTTGAGCCTGTGTGTAACCTCTCTCCAGGTGAGGGAGGTGATTGTTGTTGGAAGAGGCAGGTTGTCAGGCTTGTGAGAAACTCTTTCCAGGTGAGAGAGTTTGTTGGAAGTGGTTTCTTCCAGAGAGTGTCCAACACCAGCTTCAGGCTCTGAGACTTCCTGATCCAACCTGTTGCTGAAACCCAAGGCAAGGGAGGTTAGCAGCCGAAGGACTATCTAGGTGACAGAGAAGGTGTATACTCCTGGGGTGGAGCAGGCATGTGGGGAATGAGAGTCTCGGAGTAGTGGGTGTAAGATGGCATCCTGGGAAGAATCATTCCAGTCATTATGTGTTGTTTTCCCTGTAACCTCAGCCTAGCCTAGGATTCCTTACCTTGGGGTGGAGCTTAGTCCCAGCTCAGGGGTGACCTATTGTTGAGCTTGATGAGCAGTGTGGTCTAAGGTTGGGAGGTTCGTGGAAGGTCTGCACGTGGTTGGTGGAATTACCACCGTTTCAAAGATAAGTACCAGACGAAGTTTTAATTATGTTTTGCATGTATGTGTATTTATATTTATCATGTATTCTACTGTGCATACGAATTAATGTTAATTCCATGGATTATTTATGTTAGCAGTAATTCTTGTAACTACTCTAAGTTTAAATGTGTTTTCATTTGCTTAAATGCATGTCTTATATATAGAATTAAGTATGAGATTGTTGTTCCATGAAGTAGCGCCTGCCCGGACCAGAATGGGGGTGTTACAGTATGGTATCAGAGTGTTACAGAATGAAAGAGTGTTACAGTATGGTATCAGAGAATTACATAATGAAAGAGTGTTATAGTATGGTATCAAATCCAAGGTTTCGATGTTGAGCCTAGATGGGCCAGTTGAGTGGTCTTTGGACTGAGGGTTTGAGGAGAAATTGTGTCTGGAGGACCAATTTTAGACCTTTGAATGCTCCTGAGTGTCAAGGAGTTACTTGACTGTATTACCAAGCTCAAGAGGTGTAGTGGTGTTATGAAACTGCAGTCGGGGTGGCATCTGGCCACAAGGAGAGAGGACTCCACACCAGAAGTGTTAGAGCCGTAGGATCTGTTCAGGTAAAAGGAGAACCCTTGCGACCGTCAGATCTGAAAAACGTGTGTAGGGTTTAAAAACCCTTTCGAGTTGCACAGGAATGTGGAAATCACGATACGCAAAATCCCGAATTCGTCGGGACCATTCATCGGGAAAACGTGGTTGTCGGTCGGCGTTTCGACACCTAGAAAACCCAAGGGCAAGAACCCTTTTTTTCGCAAGTCGCAAAATAGCGAAACCCAAAATACTGAAACGATCTACACCGTAGATCGTAAGTGACCGTTGGATCAAGTGGAAGAATAGACCGTAATTTTGGGATTTCGGCAAACGAAAGTTCGAGAGGTGAAGATGCACGAACTCTCGATGCCAGAAACCCTGAAACGTCGAAAGGATCTGCGCAGTAGATCCAAGAAAAGTCTAACCATTGGATTTTCGATTGGAATGGGCATGGACACATGGATGTGCACCACGTGCTAGCAAGTCGAGAAGATAGTTGAGAATGGTGGGACCCGATGACGTCACCGAAGGTGACGTGGACCCTCCTGAACGTGCCACGTGCCACCGTGGTTAAGGGCGACAGCTGTACTGTGGGCCTGGAGAGTAAAGTAAATCAAAATTTTGGAATTCGGGAGTTGGAGTGACAAGGGATTGGGAGTCACTGCATCATGAACTCCTAGGTACCGAAGACCTGAAACCCGAAAGCGAGTGTGAGAGCCTTGTGGACCAAAACCCCGAATCCGGAAGACCCAAAGTCCCAAAATTTGCAGAGCCGTCAGAGCTCAGAAAAATTTGTGAAGTCAAAACGTTTTCTCACTCACGTTGGTTTATGAATATTGTGATTTTGTTAAGGGTTTAAGGCCTGACAAACTTCGTTTGACTGCACGTTGTGTGTGCAGAGTTCAACGAGTGTCAGGACAGCCAAAAACCAACGTCGAGAATGGAATTGGAAGAGGTACAGATTGCCTCCGAAACAAAGGATGAAAGGGTAGGAAGGAATGTCAACCTGGGAGTCGAAGGATCGAACTCTAATGGGCATGGAAGAGAATTGGATAAGGAAGGGCATATAATGAAAATCATTGAAGGATTGCAGAAGGATGCCCAGGCTCGTCGATCCGATAGCCGAAAGCTCATGAGGGTCAGGGATCAGCAAGGTGAATTCAACTTAAAGATCATGAAGAGCCTGGAAAGAATAGAAAGGAAATTGGAGAAGGGGAGTGACTCAAGCAAGACAGAGAGTCGCAGGACCCTTGAGAGGAAAAGAAGATCAAGAAGTGTCAGGACCCCTGAGAGAAAAAGAAGATCGAGGAGTGGTAGCAGACATCATCGTCACTCCCCAAAGAATTCTGATAAGGAAGCACACAGTAGTTCAAGCCCATCTCCTACCAGAAAGCACAGGAGATCTGGGATGGATGAATTGAAAGGGGAGATGAATAAGATTTAACCTCCTACATTTGATGGAGAACATAAGAAGGAGGAAGATGTCGAAACATGGTTGCTTGGCATGAGGAAATATTTCCAACTGCAAAATTATTCCTCTCATGCATAAGGAAGAATTGTGATGTATCAACTAAAAGGAAAAGCATCCATGTGGTGGGATCAGTTTGTGCAGGTGCAACACATTAGAGAGAAAGATATCACTTGGAAGGAGTTCAAGAGGTATTTCGAGAAGAAATACCTGACTAAAAGATACTATGACAGAAAGATGAAGGAGTTCTTCGAACTCAAGCTAGACAACATGACCATTGATGAATACGAACGAAGTTTCTTGTAACTACTGAAGTATGTTCCATTCATCAAAGATGCGGTTGTCAAGATTCAGAGGTATTTGAGTGGACTGCCACCTGTCATTGGTGACAAGATTCAGTATGATGATCCTAAGACTATGGAAGAAACAATAAGAAGGGATAAATGCTTATATGAACAACAAAGAGAAAAGCCTACCTTTCAGAAGGCTTGGGATGACCAGAGGAAGTTTAAGAAGGAACAGAGGAAGAAGGGAAACAAACCTCCCTTTTTCAGAAATAATCCTCAACGACATCCATCATTTAGAGAGTCGAGAATGGCTGAAGTGGGGGAACAAAGGCAGAGACAGACGCCCATTCAGTGTTGGGGTTGTAAAGGGAACCACAAGTATAGGGATTGTCCCCATAAAAATGGCAAAGCAAGAGTTGTCCATACTGTTCAACAAGTTGAAACAGTGGAGGACATGGACAATAGAATGCCAAGGATCTACGCAGCCCTGGACAACAAACAAGCTGAATTTCAATCGCACATAATTGAAGTGGAAGGTATGATTGACAACCAACCATTTATTATTTTAATTGATCCAGGGGCTAGACATAGTTATGTAGATCCTAGGGTGGTGGAAAGTTTGCATTTATCAAGAAGCAAACATGAAAAGTCTTGGTTAGTGAAGTTGGCTACAGGAACCAAGAGGAAGGTCACTGAGTTGATTAAGTCATGTTCTGTAGATATGAATGGATTGAGCACGAAGGCTGAATTGAATATTCTGCCTTTAGGTTCTTACCACTGCTTAATTGGGATGGACTGGTTGGACCAGGGCCATGCCCTTCTAGACTGTCATAACAAGAGATTTACATGCCTGGATGAGGAGGGAAATCGGAAAACAGTCCAAGGAATTCTCAGGGCTGTGGCTATTAGAGAAATCTCAGCCATGCAGTTGAAGAAGTGTTACAGGCAAGGCTGTCAATTATTTGCAGCCAGTGTGGAGGAAGCATCCAGAGATGAAGTCTCAAAGATTGGATACCATGAGGTACTCACAGAGTTCAAGGACGTATTTTAGGAGGTACCTAAACTACCTCCGAAGAGAGACATCGATTTTTCTATAAATTTGATGCCTGGAGCAACTACAGTTTCGAAAGCTCCTTATAGAATGAGTACGCCAGAGCTGAAAGAGTTGCAATTGCAGCTTGAAGAACTTCTAAAGAAGGGGTACATTCGCCCCAGCGTGTCACCTTGGGGTGCCCTGGTCCTATTCGTGAAGAAGAAGGATGGGACGTTGAGGTTGTGCATTGATTTCAGACAGTTGAACAAAGTAACTGTCAAGAACAAGTATCCTCTACCGAGGATCGACGATCTTTTCGATTAGTTGAAAGGTGAGAAAATATTTTCGAAGATAGATCTCAGATCGGGATATCACCAGGTAAGAATAAAGGATGAGGACATCAGCAAGACCACCTTTAGAACAAGGTACGGTCATTACGAGTTCACAGTGGTGTCGTTTTGACTGTCAAACACACCGGTTGTTTTTATGTGCTTGATGAATGGTGTATTCAGAGACTATTTAGACAAGTTTATCATAGTCTTCCTGGATGACATCTTGGTGTATTCCAAGTCAGAGGAAGAGCATGAACAACACCTGAGAATGGTGTTGCACGTGTTGAGAGAACACCAACTGTATGCCAAATTGAGCAAATGCTCATTTGATCAAAGGTAGATCCATTACTTGGGGCACATTATTTCAGAGGAAGGGATCGTCGTGGATCCTGAGAAGGTTGAGGCCATCCGAGAATGGTCAGCACCTAGGAATGTGGCGAAAGTTAGATCCTTTATGGGTCTTGCGGGATATTACAGAAGGTTTATCGCAGGGTTCTCAAAGATAGATCACCCTATCACTTCCTTGCAAAGGAAGGAGAAAAAGTTTCAGTGGAATGAAGAGTGTGAGAACAGTTTCCAGTGATTGAAGCAGTTGTTAACCAACACTCCAATCTTGAGGATTGCAGATCCAAATATGGATTTCGTGGTGTGCACAGATGCGTGTAAGGAAGGGTTGGGAGGAGTTCTCAGCCAAGATGGATTTGTAATCTGTTATGAGTCCAGAAAGCTGAAAGAGCATGAAAATAATTATGCCACTCACGATTTGGAGTTGGTAGCAATAGTCCACGCTCTAAGGAAATGGAGAAATTACCTCATGGGAAGGAGATTTGAATTGAGAACAAACCACAATGGTCTGAAATATTTGTTTGATCAGCCAACTTTAAACGCTAGACAAAGTAGGTGGCTAGAGTTTTTGTGTGAATACGACTTTGATATCAAGCATATCAAGGGGAAGGAAAACAAGGTGGTTGATGCACTCAGCAGAAAAGTGCATGAATTACATGCTACAACCATTAGCATGTACAGGACTGATATCAAGGGTAGAATTTTGGAAGCTGCAAATGTTGATTTGTAGTACAGAGACTTAGTAGCAAAGCTACAACAACGTGAGAGACCACAGAAAGAGGGAAATTACATCTTGGGAGCTAATGGAATACTTATGTATAAAACAGAGTGTATATACCCAATGTCCAGGAATTGAAACTTGCGATTCTAAAAGAAATGCATAACGTGACTTATGTTGGACACCCTGGATATCAGAAGACTGTGACAGCAGTCAAAAGCCATTACTTTTGACCGGGTATGAAGAGAGAGATCGTTGAATACATCGCCAGATGTATGGAATGCCAGAAAGTTAAGGCTGAGCATAGGCACCCAGCAGGGTTGTTACAGCCTTTACCCATTCCTGAATGGAAGTGGGAAGTGGTGACCATAGATTTTATTACAGGATTTCCTAGAACAAGCAAGCAGCATGATTCGATCATGGTTGTGGTGGACAAGATTACAAAAGTTGCCCATTTTATTCCACTGAAAACCACTCACAAGGCAGCAGATGTTGTTGATATCTTCTTAAAAGAAGTGGCACGCTTGCACGGAATTCCTAAGATGATTGTGTATGATAGGGACCCAAAATTCACCTCGAATTTTTGGAAAGGACTGTTCAAAGGATTCAGAACGAATCTGAATTTTAGTACAGCGTATCATCTTGAGTCTGATGGACAGATAGAGAGGGTGAACAGAGTAATAGAGGATTGCTGAGAATGTACGTGATGGGAAAACCATCAAGATGGGAAGACTACCTGCATTTGGTAGAATTTGCCTACAATAATGGGTATCATGCATCGTTGAAGATGAGCCCATTTGAAGCACTTTATGGAAGAAAGTGCAACACTCTAGTGAGCTGGAATAATCCAGCTGACAGAGCAATAGTTGGGCCACAGTTGCTCAAGGAGATGGAGGACCAAATGATAAAAATTAAACAGAATTTGAAAGTTGCCCAGGACAGGCAGAAAAGTTATGCTGATAAGAACAGAACCCACAGAGAATTCAAAGTGGGTGATCATGTTTTCCTAAAAGTGAAAACTAACAGGAGTTCCCTGAAGCTGGGAAGTTGCACCAAGTTGGTAGCAAGATTTTGTGGGCCATTTGAAATCCTGGAAATGATTGGGCCAGTTGCATACATGCTTGCATTACCTGCATCTATGACTGTACATAATGTGTTTCATGTTTCATTGCTTAAGAAATATATACCTGATGCTAATCATGTTATCGACTGGAATGTGATTCAGGTGGAACCATAAGGTGTCCTGCAAGTGCATCATGTGCACATATTGGACAGGAAAATAAAATAGCTCTGGAATCGAGCTATAAAGCTTGTAAAGGTCCAGTGGACCTGGTACGGTCCTGAGGACAAAACATGGGAGCATGAATATGTTATGCAGGCAGAGTACCCGCATCTTTTTGAAAATTTTGAAAAGCTTGCAAAAGCTGTGTAAATTTGCACTGAAGACAGTGAAAAAATAAGGGGAGGGGGATTGTAATGTCCCCAAGGCCGAGCCCAGTTGTAAATATTGTTTACGAAATGAGTTGTAAAAATGTTTTATAGGATGGTGAGCCAAGTTTATATAAGCTGGTGGGCTTATGTGATTGTTAGGCCCGAGAGCCTAAGTGTTGAAGGCCAAGAGCCTGCTTTTGTATATGTAATCATGTAGAACATTAATAAAAATATAAACACCGCTGCGTGCAGACCGACCACGATGAATGAGTGATGGGGGACTAAGATTCCACAAAGTGGGCAAGGGATTAGGGGCTAGAAGGTGGGAAGATGGGCTAAGTGTTGAGCCTGGGGGCTTAAGTCCTTGGGAATAATATTTTAATATTATTCCAAAAAGACCATGTGAAATATATGTTTTATCTTAAGTTCTTTTGGAATGACAAGTGACTTCCAAATGGGAAGGAACACATGTTGATGGAACGCATGCAGTTTCATGGGTGACGAGTGTCAACCCAATTGCATGCATTTAACACTGCAGAATTGAGTCGTGATGGGGGTTCCTCCTCCATTCCTCTGTCGACCATCTAAACGTGAGTCCCGTTTGACCTCTGCAAGAATACCCTACTGCAACCCTGAAAGTTGAAAAGCCTGTGTTGATTTCGGAGATAGTCGGTACAACCTCTATCTGAATAGTTTGAGCCTGTGCATGGAATCTTTGTACACTTGGTGCAATCCTGAAACCAAAACCATGAGTCTATCCCGTGATTGAGGAGCCTGTTTGGGAAGCCCGTGTTTGTTTTCCCAATTGGTTGTTGTGGCCACACAGTGTGGGACTGCGCGTGGCTTACTGGCCAGTGTAAGTCCGTGTTGAGCATGTGTGTAACCGCTCTCCAGGTGAGGGAGGTGATTGTTATTGGAAGAGGCAAGTTGTCAGGCCTGTGAGCAACTCTTTCCAGGTGAGAGAGTTTGCTGGAAGTGGTTTCTTCCAGAGAGTGTCTAGCACTAGCTTCGGGCTCTGAGACTTCTTGATCCGGCCTGTTGTTGAAACCCAAGGCAAGGGAGGTTAGCAGCCAAAGGACTATCTAGGTGACAGAGAAGGTGTATACTCTTGGGGTGGAGCAGGCATGTGGGGAATGAGAGTTAGGGAGTAGTGGGCATAAGATGGCATCCTGGGAAGAATCCTTCCAATCATTCTGTGTTGTTTTCCCTCTAACCTCAGCCTAGGCTAGGATTCCTTACCTTGGGGTGGAGCTTAGTCCCAGCTCGGGGGTGACCCACTACTGAGCTTGATGAACAACGTGGTCTAAGGCTAGGAGGTTTGTGGAAGGCATGCACGTGGTTGGTGGAA
>ML777909.1:65890-80525 GCA_009831015.1 Picea engelmannii | reverse complement strand
GCACGTGGTTGGTGGAATTACCACCATTTCAAAGATAAGTACCAGACGATGTTTTAATTATGTTTTGCATGTCTGTGTATTTATATTTATCATGTATTCTGTTGTGCATATGAATTAATGTTAATTCCATGGATTATTTATGTTAGCAGTAATTCTTGTGCCTACTCTGAGTTTAAATGTGTTTTCATTTGCTTAAATGCATGTCTTATATATAGAATATAGTATGGTATCAGAGCGTTACAGAATGAAAGAGTGTTACAGTATGGTATCAGAGCGTTACAGAATGAAAGAGTATTACACTCAAGTACGGGATCAGGTGCATGAATAGTCTTAAGGTCGCCAGATAACAAGACCACCCTTTTTTCATACAGACTTTATTATGACTGCACAAGTAACATTGTTGAGTACGAAGCCCTTATCCTGGGCATCAACCTGGCCATCAATATGAACATCAAGAACCTGCATGTAAAAGGGGATTCCAACCTAATTGTTTCACAAGTCAATAGGATGTTTTTTGCAAAAAACCTAAGGTTAAAACAATATAGAGATGTTGTTTGGGATGCCATAAAAAGGTTTGACAACTTTTCCATTGAGGCCATCCCTAGGGAAGAAAATCACTTGGTAGATAGTCTTGTTGTTTCCACTTCAAAATTACAACTTTCCAAAGAAATTAGTTTCTACAAAGTGGAAGTCAACTTCAGACCTTCATTACCTGACAACTTGGAACATTCGCAAAGTTTTTGAAAATGATAGTCAAATTCTCTGCTTTCTATAGAATGAGGGAGAATTCTCTAAAGCCCAAATAAACTTATTGGTTGAGAAGGAAAGCATCGAGATCATCAATGTAGCTGACAGACCCCTACCCAAAGGAATTTTTCCTTTAGAAAACCTCTTTGAATGAAATGATATGCATAAAGGGAAACCTTCCAACAAAATCAATGACAAAGTTATTGAATGCAACATTGGAACTAAAGAATCCCCGAAGTTAATCAAATTTGGTAAAGGAACAATGGTTGATGAGAGGGAAAAGCTAACTATACTTATAAGAGAGTTCAAGGATGTCTTTGTTTGGTCTTACGGAGATCTAAAGGCCTATCAGGAAGACGTTATACAACACGCCATTCCCCTCATTGATGGAACGAAGCCTTTCAGAAAAAATATCAGACAAATGAACCCAAAGGTTGCCCCACAAGTACAAAAAGAGTTACAAAAGATGGTTGAGGTAGGAATAACTGAACAGATTAGATAGTCATCATGGGTGTCTAATCCAGTTATTGTAAGGAAGAAGATTGGTGAAATCAGGATATGTGTAGACTTCATAAACTTAAACCAAGCTTCACTCATGGACAATTATCCCTTACCAAACATGGAATATATTTTGCAAAGGTTAACCGGTCCAGAGATGATGTCCATGCTTGATGGTTTCTTGAGGTATAATCATGTTTTGGTAAAGGAGGATGATCAACTCAAAACTTATTTTACCACCCCTTGGGGAACCTATAAGTATTTACAAATGCCTTTTGGACTCGCCAATGCAAGGGATACTTCTCAGCGAGCCATGGACTATGCCTTCAGAGATCTAATCAGAAAGCTCATAGAGATATATCAAGATGATCTAACCGCCATTTCTAAAAAGAGGGAACAACACATTCAACACTTAAGAACTATCTTCCAGAGAAGTAGGGAATATGGCATTTCTCTCAACCCTAAGAAATCAATTTTTGGTGTTGACAAGGGCAAGTTATTGGGACACATCATTTATAAAGATCGAATCACGATAGATCCTGGGAGGATTGAATCCATCAAGAAATCCCTTCTCCCTAAAGACAAGAAAGCCTTGCAATCCTTCTTTGGCCAGATTAACTTTATCAGGAGATTCATCCCAAACTTTTCTGAAATTGTTAAATCCCTTAACAAGTTACTAAAAAAGGACGCTCATTTTGAGTGGGAAAGTGAAGGTAGGTTGTCTTTCAAACGTATTAAGGAGGAAATAATTGTCACACCTATCTTAGTTATCCCAATATTTTCCAGGGACTTCATCATTTTCTCTTTTGCTTCGAAAGATACCATTGCAAGTTTGTTGTTACAAAAGAATGATCAAGGGGATGAACAACCAATAGCCTTCATGAGCAAGAATATTAGGAACTCAGAACTGAATTACACCATTACGAAAAAACAAGCTTACACTTTAATCAAGTCTATCAAACACTTTCAAACCTATGTGGGATATAACACGATCAAGGCCTTTGTCCCCTACCACATCGTAAAGGATGTTTTATCACAACAAAATTACCTTGGATCAAGGGGAAAGTGGGTGTCACAAATACATGAATATGACTTGGAAATCAAGCCTACTAAGATATTTAAAGGACAAGGGTTGGCAAAAATGATGACATAAATCAATCAAGAGGCCATTAAGGTAGGACATAAGGAGCAAGTCAACATCATCGTAAGTGAGATTGAAAACAATGAATGGTATTCAGACATCATTTATTACTTAAAAAAACTCACATGCCTTGATCATTTGGTGGAACATAAAAGAAGATCCCTGAGACTCAAAGTTATGAAGTATTGCCTAATAGAAGATGGCCTCGAGTGGAGGAACCTAGATGGGGTAATCCTTAGATGTGTTGATAAAGAAGAAGTTGATAAGTTAGTCACAAAACTTCATGCAGGATATTGTGGAGGCCATTTTGCAACACGCACCACAACCCATAAGATTTTAAGAGCAGGGTACTATTGGCCTACTATCTTCTCTGACACACATCGATATGTTATAGCTTGTTAGCCATGTCAATTTTTTATCGACCAACAGCACCTCCGGGTTCTTCCCCTTAAACCAATAATTGTAGAAGCACCCTTTCAATAATGGGGACTGGATTTCATCAATGAATTCAAAGATAGTTCTAGTAATAGATACTAATGGATTTTGACCGCCACTGATTACTTCACCAGATGGGTGGAAGCTATCCCAACCAAGAAAGCAATGGAAGAAGTCGTGATGAAATTCCTTGAGGAAAAGATTATTACTAGATTTAGTGTCCTTGCTAAGATAACCACCGACAACGCCAAAGCCTTTAGCTCAGTGGCACTCAATGAGTTTTGTTTCAAGTATGGGATTGTTTTATCACTCTTCGAATTACTATCCTCAAGGGAATGGATTGCCAGAATCCAACAACAAAAACATCATGAACATTGTGAAAACGATTGTTGTGGAGAACAAGAAGAGTTGGGACAACAAGATCAAGTATGCCTTGTGGGTCGACCGCACAACCACCAAGACTTCCACCAGAAGGACTCCTTTTGACTTGGTGTATGTATTTGAGACTTGCTTGCCTATAAATCTCCAAATTCGAGCGCTACAAATAGCCCAACAATTCAATACAGATAAGGAATCATTGCAGGGGCGAATCAATCAGCTTGTAGAATTAGATGAGACTTGAAGAATGGCCTTCAATCAAATGGAAAGGAATCAAGAAAAAGTAAAAGGAACTTTTGATCGAAAGGAAAGACAAAGAGACTTCAAGGAAGGGGATCAAGTTCTATTGTGGGACAAAAGAAGAGAAAAACTATGAATCCATCAAAAGTTCGACAGTCTTTGGCTACGCCCCTACAAAATAGAGGAAGTGTCCAGACCATAATCTTTCTAATTATCCATGACAGAAGGGAGGAGGATGCCACTACTATTAAATGGATCTCTCCTCAAACATTATTTCCAAGGTGGCACATGAATTCTTCATGGCCCATGCCCCAAGTAAGTAGGTAAGTCATTTTGATTCCCCGCATTTTGCATCTTGATTGCTCATACCATTTTAGATGTATTTCATTTTCATTTTTCTCTACTTGCACTATTGATTTCATGCTTAGTTTAGATTTTTTTGTTAAAATGTCAAAAATTTATTTTCCTAACTTAGTTGGTTTTGATTATCATCATATGAGAACAAGGATGAGTAGGCCATCCTACACTTGACAGTTTGATGTTTCCTTACAAGCATAGGTCTACCAGGAGATGTTGCAGTTCTCATGCACTCTACGACGAGCACATGTCCCCAAGTAGGAGCTAGATGTTACCCCCATTTTGTGGATAACTAAGGATATTATGTCTCGAGGCCCTCAAGTTGCAGATATGGAGTACCGAGAGACTACATGACCTGCAGTACCCTTTTGCACAGATGGAAAACCCACTCGCCACCACAGATGGTCACAGTTTTGCAGATGGCATCCACCACACCAGTCAGCTTCCAGAAGGTAGTGGGCCTTGCTCCATGAGGTACAAGTCAATATTATAGTGAGCATCATTTCAATATTTAAGCCATTTTATTATGTTGTATCTTATATTGCTCTAGATTTCATGATATATGCTTGGACATTATGCCTTTTGCCTTGCTTCACCTTAGTGGTTGACATTGTGGTTTTCCTTGTGGATGGGTTTGCTACTGGGAACTCCCTTAATGAGCCATCGTACCGTTCCTTACCATACTTACCCCTTTCCATCACTATTCCCCTCCATTTCCTTATCTCTTAGGATTTTAGGGTGTATTGACCCAAGAAGGGGTTGTCTCTCATTCTATGGGAAGAAGGGATGAAGGCCCATAGGGGTTGATGTTGGGTAAAAGATAAAATCCTTATATAAACCTTCTATATGCTTCGCCCATGAATCACCCAAGGAAGCAATGAAATGATTATCTTTGAGTAAAGGGGACCCAAAATATAATAAAGAATACTTAAAAGGTTAGTTGAAGGATAAGACGTCTCATCATGAGCCGACCTATCATGTCCATGAATATCTAGTGGTATGACATTACCATCATCTGGTCACCAAACTAGGGTAATGGCTCTCAGTTGCATGGTTGAGAGAAAGGAGGTCTCATCATGAGCCAACCTTCTCATTTCCATTAGGTGTTTTTGGGTGACATTACCATCACCTGGTCACCACACCGAGGCAGTGACCTTCAACCTCTCCTTATGCTATATTGAAATAAATTAAAAGAAAGAAAGATAAAAGGCAATTGATGGGCTTGGAAAAAGTGCATTGTGGATGAGGTACCACACACCCTCTACAAAGGCACCCATGAATGAGATACTACGACCCCTTATATGTCATGAGACCTATGCCCATTAAGTCTTCACCCCAACCTTTTCATCCACTTTACATGGCTTAGAGAGGGATCTCTTGGAAACTCTCCTTGACCTAGGGCAAGATATACCAATAGGACACCTCATCAACCCTCCCATATTCAAGCTTGACAAGTCACATAGTGTCTTTGAGTTGTTAATTGTTTGATATAGTGATCTTTGATGCACATGCTTGGATGGCTTATTTATTGATTGGATTCACTTATCATGATGCTATGACTTGATATCATTGGAATGCGTGTTCATTTGTCTTTGTAGGGCCTAGTTGGTGGATAATTTTGGGAGAACAAGCCTAGCTTGGGCTTCTATGGGGCTACAAGCCCACAGGTTGGATGTCAAGGACCTGCATGCCAGATGGGAAAGATTAGACTTGAAAGGCCTTGATGATGTCTTGGACGACATAGCCCAACCCTCACTTGCCAAACGATTTTCCCAGGAGGGAAAAATGTCCTCCTTTTTAGCATGATGTCATGTGTGGGGGGCTAGGGCATGGTGGTGAGATGATATGCTTTGACACTTGGATGTTTTGAGGGGTTTGAGGTCTTGACCTTGAAGGAAGACATTTGGATAATCGACACATGGCTTTGGCAAGCCTAGACACCCTCATCCTACACCAATGACTTGCTCCTAATGCCAAAACGTCCCCTAAAGGGGTGACATCCTTCTAAATTAGCGTTTTATTTGTGCAAAAGTGAAATTTTAAAGGAATTGTTTAATATTATTTTGTAAAAGGCAAGATTAGGTTTTTTAACCCCTAATCTTGTGTTTTACCCTAAAGTATGTGGACAAACTAGGTTAGCTACATTTTGTATAAAAAGAGATCATAAGATCTCAATTTTAACATAACTCTCCCTTATTGTGAGAGGACTTGGTCTGAAATTTTCGCTACACTTGGCTCTTTTTGTCTCTTGTGCACTTGTTTATGGCTATATTGATGAATGGTTGATGGAGGAGTGAGGCGCTAGCCTTGGATGATGTTTTCTAGCTCTTATGGTGGATTATCTTGGCATTTCTCTTGATCTTGGTATGGTCTTTTACTATTATGCTATAATTTTTTCAAGTCAAGTATTGTTATGCTAGGAGCTAGGTGGGAAGTATAAGAGCATACACCCCCACCATAGTCTTCATTATTTTATGCTTCATCTCATTTATTATACAAGGGTTTGCTAAGAGAAGTATAAGGGCATACACCCTCTTAGCTTAAACCCTAGCTAGAGAAACTTGCCTTGGGAAATAAAAGGGCTTACACCCCTAAGGAGGTAGCTTCTCTAGCTCTTTGTTTATTTGAATCCATTAACCCAATAGTAAAGGCACTAGTCATACTTTTTTGCATTGGAGATATAAAATCATTGCCTTGGGAAACACAATTTTTTATCTTTTGAAAGGTTTATTGCTTGAAGTTGGTTGGCCTCAATGAGAGGAGTCTTCCCCTACTAGGGCGTCCCCTTTCTCCCACTACTTATTTCTTATTTTATAGAATTACATATTCATCCATTAGGGCCGCAGAAAACCTTACTTATATACTTGAATAACTCTCTTACCAACCATTGGATTTTGCTCAAAGTTTGCACACTTATTCTCCTTGGTCTAGTGCACTTTTTGGCAAAGTTTGAGGGGATTTGAGTGGCTGATTTTCTTTATGTAATACATTGAATGTTACAACCATAAGACTGATATAATTTTCTGCAAACAAGTGTTTACAATGGCCTCATCTTTCGTGCTAGAATATTGGTTTTTCATCTTGAGTTTAGCTAGTCATTTACTAGTCTTTCTCTTTCATTTTCTAGCTGATCTCTAGCATTTATTGAGCAACTTATAGTACCATATTCTTGTTGATATATACTATTATTTTTTGCTGCAAATTAAGGACAACAAGCTTAACTTGTTGATCCAACTAACATACATCATTGCAAAGTGTCTTTTCTTGTGTCTCGGGCAGATATTTCATCATTTGCAGGTTACTAAACATGCTTGGCAACCCTTGGTCCTTCCTAAGATTTCATTCTACACTTTTCACTACAGTTATACATGACCTCTAGGGGATTCATTTCCACTTCCCTCCATCTCCATATCAATCCCTCTTGGGTCACTGGGATCGCCTCCCTAGAGTGACCTAGTCACCCTTGAAGTGCGGGACCTACATCGAGGTGACATTGAATGTAGTATTTCCAAGTTGTAGCACTTTGTTTGTGGTTAGGTCAGGCTTTGACCAACCTACAACTTGCACTATAACACTACTCATATGATTTCCCCACCAATAGTTTTTGTAGGATTTAATCCCTACCTCAATCTCCACATACTTAAATTGGAATTATATGACTGCAGCCTACTCGGAAGTCCATTACCATTCTCGCCAAAGAAATTAGACATGGATTTGGCCATTGAAAAATACTAGGTCCTAGTTGAACTGATGGCGCTATGGTCGACATCAAAATAATTAAGACGTTGTTGCATGTCAGAAGTCATATGACCATCAGTGTTAGATAGGCGTCGAAGCTTGCTTAATGTATCGTGGAGAAACCACACCGAGACATAGCTCCCCTTCATAGCCTGTGTTTCTATTCATCTTCTTATTTAAATTCCCATTCATCCCCGAGGCACTAGCAGTGTTGGTAGTGGTGGTTGTAGTGGTGCTCCCTTTGGGAGTACTCCTAAAGAAGTTACAGTACTAGGAGTATTGTCTACCTCCTGCCCACTACTGCAACTACAAGCCTCTCTTCTTTTGAGATGGATATTTTAGTGATGCTTATGATTATAATTTGAATCCACCGAGAGTCTACCAGGAATAGTATGAACATTCTCCACATTCACATTGTCGTCATTGTTACTGTCTCTAAAGTTCGCGCGAATTTGTAGTTATAGAGACGAAGATTTACTTATTGCGTTGTCGTCGCTGCCATCACTACTGCCTTGATGACCATAAACAATGTTCAATGATTATCTGTTTTGAATGTTCTCTTTCGATCACTTGTCATTCGCTTTAGAAACACTTGATTGATCGGAAGGAGTCTGTAAACACTCTAGGATCCTGCACCTTCTCTGTTCTGGATTATTATTATTGTTTGTTGCTTTCTGTGGAGTATTGACATGGTCTGGATACCGTGAGCTCATCTTTTGAATTTTGTATCTTTGATGTTGTGGTTGTTCTCCATTGCTGCTCTTCACAGGCTTGATATTGGATGCGACAGGATTAGACTTTGATTTCCATCGATTATACAGGTCTTAATGATGACTTATGGGAGAAGAAATGGATGTAAGATTTTGGTGGTGTTATGCGACAGTCGTGTGACCAGGGAAAGGGATGGACTCTGCAACCATTTTGTGATTGGTATGAATGAGTCATGAGTTGAATCTGGTTCGATAGGTAGGGAAAATGAAATCAAGATGCTTGTTGGTGTCTCCGAAATTAAGTGAAGACTGCCTCATGCTTGGTTTTTTCGAAAACTCAATTGTGACCATCTTTGTTCTGGTTAGTGTTTCTTTCATAGTTGGTGGTAGATCAACTAAATCTCGATATAGAATTGGAAGGTATGCTTAGTTGCGAAGCGATGGCCTTGGAATATATTCTTTGACTGGATCAATAAAAACAAGAGCTATCGAATCTATAGTTGGTTCCAGAGGTGCTCCATGGATGGACAGGTCCTGATGATAGTTTCAACAACTATTTCATGGTTTCTCTTCTTTATCCTACAAGTGATCATATATTTCTCACAATTTGTTTTTGTTTTTGGATTTATAGAATAGAATAGAATTGTGTTTCATTCTCCAGAGAATTTTTTGAGTTTATGAATATATATAGAAGCAAAAATCCAAACATCAATGTTTGTATGAATATTATAAAGTAACATATTTGTATTTTAATTCGTAACTTTTTAATATTTTATTTTTTAAGATTATATAAAAAACTTAAATAATCATACAAAATAACTTCTTGAAACTTTATGTCCATATTTTCTTAAAAAATATTTTTTCCAATTTCAAAGTTTAGAACTGAATTCTCTCTCCTAGTCTCTTCTCCCCAAGGTGTTATCTCTCCTAACCTCTGCTCCCGAAGAGTGTTCCTTTGTCAAGGTAACATTGGAATCGGTGTGTGTTTTATTGCACCTTCAATGCATATAGATGTTCAAAAAGTTTAATGAGGTCACTCACTAGAAGGAGGATTAGATCAGATGAAAATAGTGTTTTATCTTACTGTGAGGCTTTAAAGCTTTATGTCGTGGTTTTGATTCAGGCCGAGGAAAAATGGTAATGGCTATAACTACCTTGGTTATTCCACCACATTTGAAAGAAAGCTAGCAACATCAAGGTCTGCACAAATATCCCCACTGAATGGTGCTCTGATTTTAAAAGAGCCCACTATTGCCAATACAATAGAACAACCAAAGGTTTTATGATTATTGGAATCTCGCCATCAAATCATTGACACTCATCACTTATTTATATACACATAAGGCTTTAGATAAATCTCATGGCATATTTGACTTCACTTTGCTCCATTGATAAATGATGCTCAACTTTAGTGGTTGTTACCATCCTTTTTGTAGCATCTCGCAAGGAAGAGGGGTTGTTGATCCGACTCACTTGTTGTTGTACATCAAGGCAGTAAGAAACCCATTAAAGCGACCTTGTTTGCCATAAATGGTGACATTATTCAATTGTCTGCAGATTCCCTGAATGCAATGCCTTTTGGTGTTAATTTGCTGGAATTTTGTTGAATTTAGTGAAGTTTTATTATAATAAAGTGCTATGTTTTTCTCTTGAAATCTACTTCTTTGTTAAAAACATCATCTCATATAATAATTTCATACATATAATAATTTCATACATGTTATGATAATGGACCACTATTCACATTGTAAATATAATTTCACATTCACATTTTAAAAGAAAGTATGTTTTATTATAGTTTCATAAGTGCTAATGGTTGTTGCAATAATGAACATGTGTTCATGTGAATGGGTAAATTTGTTTTGTTTGCATATATTTGACAGGGATGTTTGTCTTCTCAAAGGAGATTCAAAGGAAAAATACACAAATACTAGCACAACCACATAATTGTCATTGAGAACGTCTATAGGCTTATTTTTTAATTTACAAACCCTAACTCTACTTTAAAATAATGTTAAGTCTAGCATAAACCCTAATCTTAATGTAACCCTAACTCTAGCATAATTTTAAATGATTTTAACCCTTTTAATAACAAATTAATTATTTTCAAATGCATTTAATTGTTAGGTATTTGAAAATAATTAATGTATCATTAAAATGAGTAGGGTTAGGGTTTATGCTAAAATTAAGATTATCTTAGAGTTTGAAGCTTAAAAAATAAAGTTTTTGAAGCAAAAAAGAATTTTAAAACCATTGAAATCCACATATCCTTTTGGTGATGGCAAGAGCAAATTTTCCACATTCCTTGACATAGTTAAGAAAATGTCATTGGTCTTCCACCATAAACCATAACATAAACCCCAATTTTCAGAAATCCTAAATATGTCGAAGGCATATATATTGATAGGTTTTGTAGAATACATGTTAATTGGTCGATAGATTTTCCAAATTGACAGGTTTTCCAAAACCACCCTTTTGATCAAAACCTGTCAACCAAATCACCTTAAAATCTGTCCACCATACCACCTTATCACTCCAGGTCTATGTCACTTTGTTGGCCGACCCATTCTTTGAGACGGCTACGACACACCTCCTCCACGGACATGTCAGACACGCAACATCGTAATATCAGTCACCGCCCTCCATTCACGCAACATCCTCACAACAAAATTTGTATGTACTCCTCAGGCCGCCCTCTAGTCACACAACATCCTCGCCATGGTATGATGCATAGGCGCCCTTTGCTCTAAATACGACCTCAGAAACGAAGAGAGATACATGGATGATATGTTCAAACGCTCTGATATTAAACCATGCTCATACCAACGACGCACTGATCCACCTGTGTCTTGGCTACACGAGGTGGTGTCATTGATTGAAACCTGCTTTAAAAGACCGGGGCGGGTTTCAAAGGTGGGCGGGCCCTGAGAGAGTGCAGCAAGGCTACAATTCTTGTGTAGACCTGGTTTTAGCCCTTCTGTCGTGCGAATATACCACTATGTGGCCAACGGATCCATGTCTTTGTGTAGACTCACCAGAGAATTCCCCATGGAGTACGAGCGATGGAATTTCTCGCCTTGATCGAGACCCATTTCTTGAAAATCAGCGGTCTCGGGCGCAATGGGGATCTCGACATCGTTATCCCTATGAGTTCTCTCATTCCTCATTTCGCTCATCAAAACCGCTACCTCGTATGGCGGAGTAATCTCAGGTGGTTCGATGATTTCGTAGCTGGTGCCTGTCGGGTTCCCGTCGTCCGTGGGCATGATGGCAGCCAATTCGCTTTTTTATACTGTCCTTATAAGCTGCCTACACCAGTGTTTTGCGAACCTTGATTTTCATCGCAATCTTCGGAATAAAACAACACTATTATTTTGCGCATTTGCACACTTACCTTTGTTCTCGTTTTCACGACTGCAAGCATGAAAATTTTGATTTCGAAGTCACATTTAAATCGTCACTGGATTATTATGGTCATTCTTGTCTATGTGTTCATTGCGTTTCCAATTTAATTATAGCTGCACAGTTGACAAGGCTCCAAGATCTTTACTCCTTTGGCATTCTTTAATTGTTAATATGACTTCGTTTTTATAAGATTGTGATGATATTCTTATGATCGAGTTTTTGATACATTGGTGTTTTGATGTTCTATAGTCTTTCATCGATTTCCTTGACACATTGTTTTCATGAAAACACATTAACGTTGTGATTATAACCTTGGTGTAATCATTTCATACAACACATATTTCATATGAACGAACCCTTGGTGTTGATTTCGAATCATTGTTTTGGTTTTAAAACTATGCTAAAACTATTGCTTGTGCAATTGTTTGGTCGACTTACCATAGTTTTCGTTAATTTTTTGAATGACATAGTTTTTGACATATGCAATGGTGATTTGAATCGCTATATGCGTCGTCGGTTGCACATTGGGAAATGATTGTTTTGCATGGGCTGAGCTAGCTCCACCACCCTTGCACACTCGAGCATTAATGCCTTCCCCCTGTTCCCGATTAACTCTGTTGTTTTCGGGTAAGTCTGTGAGTTATCGACCCTGCGTATACCCTGTTCAAACCCTTGCCCGTTCACCCAGCTCACTGTGTGCTTCTGTCTATGGCACCGGTGGTGCGCATAGAGCCAAATGGTAGCCAAACTCTGTTGCTATTCGATAATGCTCACCAAGATTTGGAAAATGGTGGATGGCTGGTGTTTATCCAAAGGTTCGAGGGTTTCAACCTTTCGGTTGCCCAACATTTTGCCCTCACCTTCGACGGATGCAGGGCTAAGGTCGGAGACATACAGCTCAAGCTCAATGAGGAATTCATGAGTTCAGCCACAAGACTACCGGCGACAGGGAAAAGGTGGTTTAAAAATTCCAAAGTTGATGAGGTGTCGTGGCCTCTCCTTTTCACGTCAAGGAAGATTGTTTCCTGTGATAGAGGTATGCCTATCACTACCCTCAAACCCAGGTGGCACGATCTTTTGGTAATTATTAAACAGTTTGTGACCTGTGAAGGTCGGTATGGCTTGGTATTTTTGTATCACCTCCGGTTATTGATGAATTTCATAGGCTACCCTTTGAATATGCCACATTACTTCTTGCGTAGTCTTTACAAAATGTCTAAAAGATTCAAGCACGAGAAGGTTGATAGCAACCTTTTTCATCACGACTTGATTAAACTCATTATCGTCCACCATTTGAGCCTTCATGATGATAGTTGGCAAGCCTTCCTATCTAGGAATGGCTTTGCCACTCCCGAGTCTGTCCAAGTGGACAAGGTTGTGGTTAGAGAAACTATGGTTGAGCCAACCGTGCCATTTCATATCCTTCTACCCCCTGTCAAACCCTCGGATTGCCCTGACATCGACCTACCCGATACCATACCCAACCCGTGTACTAAAGACAAGACTGAGGCCGTAAAGAAGCCTGTGAGGAAGAAAGGCAGAGGCGACACTACTGTCAACAGTAAAGGGAAGAAAAACGCTCAATGGATATCGAGGTGTGCTAGGAACAAACCCAAGCAAAACGTCGACCAAAAGCCAATAGTGTTGAGCGAGGACTCGGACTCCAATATTGAGAGTTTCCTAGCTGAGGAGTACCCTTATTCTCATGGCCTATGCTCTAAGTAACCCTATGACTATGTCTCTAACTTACCCCCGTGCCTCAAAAACGACCCTAACTACCCGGGAATCAAGTTGCACAAGGAAACCCCTGGTGACTTGAACAAACCCTCGCCTGTGATACCAAAGCCTGATCAATTACCATGTATCCAATGTAATGCTTGGCTAGAGCGTTATTACACCGACGTTCCCCTGTTGCAATCAAAGATCAAATGGTTAGAGGAACGGGTGACAGTGCTAGCGAAGGAGAACGACAGGCTACAAGCCAATGAGAAGAAACAAAAAACCACCGGTTTGATTGTCTTCAAGAATGTCGAAGCGGCAACAGCCTTTGTCAATTCAAAATTATCATGACCAAGTTGCCCAGGTATGTGTTTTGACAACAATTTTGCTTTGTAAGTTTGCTTGAATTAATTTAACTGATTGGAGTTGTTTTCAATTAGCTTTGTTCATTTTAATAGATTCAAAATGGTTCTGTTATACTCGGATCACTAAAAACGATTTTGTTGTGAATCATGTACAATAGATTCGTTTTGCTAAACCCAAATATAGCTATGATTTGGTTATGCGATTTTGTTGTGCTCAGATTAGTATAGGCGATTGAGTTGTTTGTGATTCTGTTTGGTTTGCTTTGTAACAATTCTATACGTTTTAATTAATATAATCAATTGGATTTGCTTTCATTTAGTTCTGTCCGAATAAACGAGTCTGTTTCGTTTTGCATAAATATTCTCGTTTGGATTTTTTATTACATTCGACCTATGCAAAAGATTTATTTGCTAAAATCGTGTAGTTGTGTTGATTGATACGATTTAGCATATCGATTGTGTCGGCTCTAATATAGTTTAATTTATTTCTTATGATTTGATTTTGAAACGATTCCATATGCTTGAATTGGCATGATCCTTTACGTATGCAATGCGTCAATATCAATGAGTGGTTTGATAAATATAATGTAATCTATTGATTCGTAAAACGACTCTGTTAGCTTTGATTTTGAAAAATGATTTTGTTAATGGCTGAGGCGACATAAACTATTGCATGAATGATTTGTTTAACCGGTTACAGTTTGTGTCGATCGAAATTGGTTCATGAAAATGATTTCATTGTTGTCGAATTATCTAAGTGATTCTGTTTACCCCGAATTGGTAATAACAAATGTTGAACAGAGTGCATGTATCTCTGTTTCCATTCGTTTGACCACGATTTCGTTTGTTTCAATTTGCATACAAGTTTTGGTTTGATATTGCATGAATGATTCACTCTGTTT
>ML777909.1:49779-63688 GCA_009831015.1 Picea engelmannii | reverse complement strand
TCATATTTATAGTTAGAATTATTATTGTAGTTGCTTAGCTTAGATAGTTTTTATTTCAGTTCTTTCTCATAAAATTAAAAAGATCAAAAAACAATATTTTCGTTGTCTTAGGACAGTTTACAAATGACTTTTGCAGGTTTTCATTTAAATCTGTAATCTGTAAATATTGTATATTTGTAATTGGATCTGATTCTGTTGATAATTGAACATTTAATTTTATAGAATCATTGTTGTATAATTTAGATAATAGACTGTATATATTTATTTCAGATTTGTTTATTAGATTGCTTTAGTTATTGTTTTCATTTAGATTAGTTCCTTAGTGTAGTTTTCTTTTGTTTTCTAGGACTTAGATCGGCTAACGGAGCCGCTAAACCCGTCAAGGTGGGTCATCCCAAATGGCTTGGGTTATTTAGACAACCCCGGACCAAATCCACTCTTCCAGTTGGCGAGCGTTCATTTTTGCCCGTCAACAAATGGCGCTAGAAGGAGGGCCTTAAATTTATTAATGGCACGAGGTGGTCGTAAGACTCCTCCACCACCTAATCGCTCACCTATAGTGACAAGAATTCATTCGAATGACAATATTCCCCTTCAAATAGCAACCACATCAAACGACGATCCACGGGTCACAATCGAACCAACAACCCCAAATTCTACAGGTGGTGACATACAAGAGATTGTCCGCCAATCTCTCATAAGAACACATAGTGCCTTAGCCCGCTTGAGGCAACCAAATCAACCTTTGGACCAACCTTTAGATTTCTCTGATATCAGAGAACAACTCCGAGGCACTAACCTCACTGTGAACCCTACAGATCCAATCCTCACTCCTGCTGCGGGGGGATCTAGAATACCTCCCTCACCACCTCCATCATCTCCTTCTTCTTCTAGAGAAGACACCTCTGACGAAGGCAGTTCCCCTCCGCAGCCTTCCACACCGCCTACACCAATGGCCAACCAGAACAATCCTGCCAGACCTTGGCTCGACCAGGATGTTGTAGCCGTACATGGAGCTCAACATCCCTTACCCAAACATCTGGAGAAGTGGCTTCCCAAGTTTGATCCTGACTCTAAACAGATTGCAGAAGATCACATTAAAAAGTTTATGTTAGTCATTAGACTCCGCAATGTCGAGCATGAAGATGTAGTATGTAGGTTGTTCCCCTATACTTTCGAGGGCAATGCATCTACATGGTACTTTGCCCAACAACCCCATACCATCGTGTCTTGGGAAAAGTTTGAGTCATGCTTTTTGGAAAAGTTTGGAGACGATAAGTCACCGAAAGTCCTGGTTATGGAACTTTCTAGCTTAAAAATGAACCCAAAAGAGAAAATTAAAGACTTTAATCAAAGATTCTTAACACTTAAGAACCGAATCCCTACGGATTCGATTCCTGCCGAGAATCTTATCATAGCATACTATACTAAAGCCTTGCACCAAAGTATAGCTATTTGGGTTAAACGATCTAAGAAAGCCACGTTGTTAGAGGCCTTCGAGGAGGCCAACCAGATTGAAAAAGACATACTTAGTTTAAAAGACACTACTAGCAACGAAACAGAGACTAGTTCTTCTTCCAAAAAGAAGATCGAAATCCTCCCTAGACCTGCTCAAAGTAAAGCACAGCCTGAAAGCTCTGATTTAGAAAACTTAACTAAAGTCGTTCAAAAACTATCAAATCAAGTTATAGATTTGAAAAGGACAGCCGAAGAAGCTTCTTCGAGCAAAGGGCCTTACAAACCCCTGTTTAGGAAGCCTTTTTCCACCAACCGACCTAATCCAACTATTGAGGGCTTAAATCTAGAGAGTCTGCAGTACGCCCTTCAAACAATTCTAGAAGCCCAGGATAACTTGATACCTCCTGAGATGCCTGAGGAGGTTGTTGAACAAGAGACAGTTCAAGAAGAAGAGTCTTCTCCAAAAAAAATTGGACACTTCTCGGATAGCATCTTTCAATCTAACTTCGAGACAGTACATCCCTATAATACTAGGAGTAAGACGGCAAACAAACCTTCTTCCGAAAACACTACGACTTTGCCTCCAAAGCAATCTAAACCAGCTGAGACTAAACAGAGTCATGTAATCCCCAACTTAGATTATGATTTAGTTGAAGATCTTAAAAAGTTAAGGGCTAACATTTATGTTTATGAGTTATTGAAATTTCCATTTATGCTACAAAAAATGTTACAAAACATCACAGAGAACAGCAAAAATGGTAATTTAAGCAGTAACAAGGTTGTTCAGAACAAAGCTCCTCAGAAGACTTCCACTAAGAACAAGCATGAGCTTCATGATAAAGGAAGCCTTCCTGTAAATAACATAAATAATGTAGATAAAGTAGCTTTAGAAACTGTGAGTAAAAAACCATAAGCTGCCACCCTTAGCACTCGCAGAAATGTACCTCCATTTTTGTTAACTTTCAAAATCTTTAATAGAAACGTGCACAATTGTATGGTAGACTCAGGAGCGTCATCCAATGTGATGCCATGGTCTATGTGTCAGAGGATTAACGCTGAAGTTGAACCATCCACTTTAAAAATCATCCAACTTGATCGAACCAGTGTTAAAGTTGTAGGCGAATTAAGGAATGTGCTTATAAGATTATCGCCTAACCCCAAGGTTCATCAAGTTATTGATATTATTGTTGTGGATATTCCAGAAGTGTATGGTTTGTTTTTAAGCAGGGACTGGTCGGAACAGCTACACGGCTATTTCACGACAAATTGGTCTCACCTATGGCTTCCAGAGAACGGCAAGCCCAACAAAATCAAGGTAAATCGTGAACGCTACCTTAAGTTCACGGTCATAGATTTGAATGATCCTAACGAACCATTTACACCCTCTGCTGATTCACCTGAAATACAAGGGATGGATACATTTTTCAGCAATTTCATGGTTGAAGCTTCAGCTATCACCAACCCAGAACAGCAGTCCGAGATTGTAGCATATGTGCAGCCAACAACTTCTACACAACAGTCTCATACACCTGATAAAAATCAAATTTGGTCTCTTTATTTTGACGGGTCAAATTCTAAAGAAGGAGTTGGTGCAGGCTGCATTATTATTGATCCCTCAGGTAACAAAACATTGATTGCATGTAGGTTAGAATTTGAATGTACTAATAACACAGCAGAATATGAGGCTTTACTGCAGGGTCTCAGAAAAGCTTTAGATATGAACATTCAAAACTTGACTGTCTTTGGCGATTCCAAAATCGTGGTTAGACAGGTAAGAGATTCTATCCACTGTCTGTCTCCGCATCTTAAAAGCTACCAATCCGAGGTATGGAATTTAATGAATAAATTTTCCGCTTTCAATATAAATTATATTCCTAGATTGAATAATTTTGAAGCAGACCTATTAGCTAACATAGCTTCCAAACTCTTTCCTGCAGAAGGCTTGTCCCCGGATGCATTCTCCGTCGCACTATTGTTCAAGCCATCCGTTCCTGACAACATCACGAATTGGAGAGTCTTCGACGACGATCAACAGATTATTAGCTTCCTGCATATGGAAGAAACTTTTCAAGGCGCGGTGATAGACGAATGCACTCATGATGACAATTTGCACGATTTCATGGTAATACCAGATCCGAGAAGTCTTGAATCTTCATCGGACATGGTAAATTCGATCCCTAAATCTGTAGTTAGATTAGAGAAATATTACGACCTTCAAGATAAATTCAAAAAATCGGTCAACTGTAAAACCAATAGTTCCTCGTTATCATATAAAAAAGTGAACTTAGGAACTAATGACAATCCACAGTGCATTAATTTAGGGGTTGGGTATTCTGAACAAGAAAAAGCTGCATTTATTAAATTGTTCAAAGACTTTAAAGATGTTTTTGTGTGGACGTATGATGACCTTAAAAAATTCGACCCCAACATCATACAACACGTCATTCCTATGAAACCCCAAACCTTGCCCTTTCATCAAAAATTAAGAAAAATGCACCCTAAGCTCGAACCGACCGTCAAAAAAGAATTAAATAAACTCTTGAATGCTAAGATAATTTTCCCAGTTAGGCACACTCAATGGGTTTCTAACCTTGTCCCTATCCGGAAGAAAAGCGGGGAAATTCGACTATGCGTCGATTTCTGAAACCTTAATAGAGCGTTTGATAAAGACAACTACCCTGTCCTACCCATGGAACAGATCCTTCAACAGGTATCTGGTTCTGAAAGACTATCCTTATTGGATGGTTTTTTGGGGTACAACCAAGTCCTGATGTCTCCTCCAAACCAACTTAAAACTACCTTCCACACTCCATGGGGAACCTACTCTTATCGAAAAATGCCCTTTGGATTGATTAATGTCGGTGCCACTTTCCAGAGAGCGATGGACATCGCTTTCCGAGGTTTAATCAATCAGTCCGTCGTAGTTTACTTAGATGATGTTACTGTATTTTCTAAAAACAAAACCGATCATCTAGCTCATTTACGAGTCGTTCTATAGCGATGTCGTAAATATGACATTTCCTTGAATCCTAAAAGATCCATCTTTGCAGTAGAACAGGGTAAACTCTTAGGATTTATTGTGTCAAGCAAATGGATGATTATCGACCCCGAAAGGACTCAAGTCATCTCGAAACTTCCCCCTCCTACATCCAAAAAGTCTATGCAGTCTTTCTTAGGCTAGATAAACTTTGTCAGGAGATTCGTCCCCAGTTTCTCCGAAATGGTCAGACCTTTACAGAACCTAATTAAGAAAGACGCACAATATCATTGGGGACCCGTAGAAAACCAAGCTTTTAATGCAATAAAAAGGCCATAATAGACGCTCCTTCTCTCATGAGCCCCGAATTTTCACAAGACTTTACACTCTACACTTTTGCTTCTGACCGCTCCTACGCTGCAGTCCTAACTCAAAAGAACGTTGAAAACAATGAAGTACCCATTGCCTTTACGAGCTCTGCTTTCAGAGGCATGGAACTTAATTACCCAGCGGTAGATCAACAAGCCTACGCTGTTTTCAAAGCAGTCAAACACTTCCGGTCTTATCTTTTGAAATCTAGGACAAAACTTATTGTCCCTTACCCAACCGTCAGGAATCTGTTAGTGCAGAAAGAACTAGGTGAAAAGAGGGCTAATTGGGTTACCTCCTTGCAGGAGTATGACATAGAAATTACCCCAGCTCACATAGTGAGAGGCCAAGGGTTATGCAAGTTAGTTGCTGACTCAGCCGCAAGACAACAAGAAGAAAACAATAGGTCAAACCTAGGACGGCACGATCAAAATGCAATCTGTTGTGCACAAAACTCTATCAGTCCCTGGTATGACGATATAAAATTATGTCTTGAACATGGGTCAACCCCCCGTCACTTGGATCCCGCTAAAAGAAGAGCGTTGAGATTAAAGGTTACCTCCTTTCATTTGGTTAATGGTATTTTGTTTCATCAAAATTTTGATGGCGTACTGATGCACTGTCTTGAGAAAGACGAAGCAGAAAAAGTCTTACTAGAATTACATGCAGGAGAAGTTGGTGGTCATTTTGGTGGTGACACCACTGCCCATAAAGTTTTGAGAGCCAGTTATTACTAGCCCACACTTTTTAGAGACGCCCATGCCTTGTGTCGTAAGTGTACTATTTGTCAAAAAGCATCAAGGTGGTTACAGAAACTAGCCTTTCCTTTGCAGCCCGTTTCAGTAGACTCTCCTTTTCAGTAGTGGGGCCTTGATATTATTGGTCCGATCAATCCGTCATCCTCTCAGCTACATAAGTTTATCATAACAGCCACAGATTATTTCACCGGGTGGTCTGAAGCTGCCACATTAAGAACTGTAAATACCAGTTAGGTAATCGCCTTTCTGAATTCGAATATTATCACTCGTTTTGGTATCCTGACTGTTTAGTATTCGACAACGCTTCTTATTTTTCGTCTCTTGAGATGAGCGAGTTCGCTTTAGAAAAAGGAATTAAATTGAAGTATTCTGCTAGCTATTACCCCCAGGGCAATGGATTGGCGGAGTCAACAAATAAGAATCTAATTAAAATTATCAAGAGAATGGTATCTGAGAATCACAAAAACTGGCATAATGCGTTGTTAAACACAATTTGGGCTGATAGGGTAACACCAAAAACTGTTGTAGGTAACTCTCCCTTCTTTCTCGTTTATGGCAGAGAAGCAATTCTGCCACCACACATTCTTCTTCCCTCACTTCAGCTATCGCAGAAAATACAAGGAGAAGATTGTCCCACTTTGGAAAACCAAATTAACGCTTTGATGAAGCTAGAAGAGGTAAGAGCCCAAGCTAAACGTAAGTTAGATCAGCATCAACTAGTAGTTAAAAGCTGGTTCGATTCTAGCTCTGCCTCTGATAGGAACTTTGAAGTAGGTGATCTTGTCTTGAAATGGGACAAACCGCATGAGGGAAAGGGAGAGCACACAAAATTTTAGAACTTATGGCTTGGACCATTTTTAATTGCTGAGAAATTGGGTCCCAGCTCTTTCCGATTGCATAATCTAGAGGGGTAGCCTGACACCTATCCGTTGAATGGCCAAGCTCTGAAAAGATATTTCTCTTGATGACAACCCTGTGTATACTATGTACATATTTTTCTCTTGTTTGCCTTTCTTTTGTTGTTTTGGCTTTGAGTTTTTCCTTTGTGCTTATCAGTTTTGTTTTTGGAAATACACACACCTGAATTTTGGAACTATTCAGACAAAGAAAACAGAAAATTCTTTCACTGAAATGATTGCTGAAATTTTTTCTAAACATCAATTATAATATACTTCTGAAATTTATAGCCATGTTGAGCAAAGACTGTTGTTTGAAAGAAGCTAACTAATTTCGATCTGTGAGTAAAGCCTGTCACGATCATTTATTATCTTTTTACGTTGTCCCTATTCCTTAAGGGAATGACTCAGAAGATGTCTCCCTGCCCTAGAAGGTCGGCTCTGTAAACAAACCACCTCTCGACCTTAATGAAGGACAGTTCTAAAAAATTCTGCTGAGGTCTGTAAAAAACATGCTAAAATATCATAATTTTCAGCGTCACCCCGCTCAACTATGTATCGTTAAAAAACAAAATAAATCATTAAAAGAGCTGTGGGAAGTGCTTGTAAACCCGTCGGGATGCTGAACAGGTCTGCTGGCAACGGGTAAATGCATGAATGACGCCAAGACAGCTTCGTCGGGGTACTGAACAGGCCTGCTGGCAGCGAAGCAATGTCGGGTATATGAAAATTCGTAAATATGTAACCTCTTGACCTTAAAATGTCCTTTATTCTGATCTGGAACTTCTTGGCAGGATACATACATCAGAGTGGATTAAATGGAAACCCTGTCGAGGCTATGGACGCCTGCTGGTAGCAGCGACTCTGTCAACAGTATTGGGGATTTTATCTTTAATATTGTGGCTCGCTTATCTTAAGACTGTTATCAGTTTTCATCCTTTAAACACTGCTGGAATATTTGATCATTGATGATGTTTAAACAATTTTCTGGTTATTTCTGTTGGAATTATTCCTGTTATCATAATCTGAGTTCGTTCTTTTGGAAGAGATAACTGCTTCTACCAGTGTGTCGCCATTGTTGGCAGCCAATTCTCTTTTTATACTGTCCTTATAAGTTGCCTACACCAGTGTTTTGCGAACCTTTATTTTCATCGCAATCTTCGGAATAAAACAACACTATTATTTTGCGCATTTGCACACTTACCTTTGTTCTCGTTTTCACGACTGCAAGCGTGAAAATTTTGATTTCGAAGTCACATTTAAATCGTCACTGGATTATTATGGTCATTCTTGTCTATGTGTTCATTGCGTTTCCAATTTAATTATAGTTTCACAATTGACAAGGCTCCAAGATCTTTACTCATTTGGCATTCTTTAATTGTTAATATGACTTCGTTTTATAAGATTGTGATGATATTCTTATGATCGAGTTTTTGATACATTGGTGTTTTGATGTTCTATAGTCTTTCATCGATTTCCTTGACACATTGTTTTCATGAAAACACATTAACGTTGTGATTATACCCTTGGTGTAATCATTTCATACAACACATATTTCATATGATCGAACCCTTGGTGTTGATTTCGAATCATTGTTTTGGTTTTAAAACTATGCTAAAACTATTGCTTGCGCAATTGTTTGGTCGACTTACCATAGTTTTCGTTAATTTTTTTAATGACATAGTTTTTGACATATGCAATGGTGATTTGAATCGCTATATGCGTCGTCGGTTGTACATTGGGAAATGACTGTTTTGCATGGGCTGAGCTAGCTCCACCACCCTCGCACACTCGGGCATTAATGCCTTCCCTCTGTTCCCGGTTAACTCTGTTGTTTTCGGGCAAGTCTATAAGCTATCGACCCTACGTATAACCTATTCAAACCCTTGCCTGTTCACCCAGCTCACCGTGTGCTTCTGTCATGGCACCGGTGGTGCACATAGAGCCAAATGGTAGCCAAACTCTGTTGTTATTCGATAATGCTCACCAAGATTTGGAAAATGGTGGATGGCTGGTGTTTATCCAAAGGTTCGAGGGTTTCAACCTTTCGGTTGCCCAACAATTCGCCCTCACCTTCGACGGGTGCAGGTCTAAGGTCGGAGACATACAGCTCGAGCTCAATGAGGAATTCATGAGTTCAGCCACAGGACTACCGGCGAGAGGGCAAAGGTGGTTTAAAAATTCCAAAGTTGACGAGGTGTCGTGGCCTCTCCTTTTAACGTCAAGGAAGATTGTTTCCTGTGATAGAGGTATGCCTATCACTACCCTCAAACCCAGGTGGCACGATCTTTTGGTAATTATTAAACAGTTTGTGACCTGTGAAGGTCGGTATGGCTTGGTATTTTTGTATCACCTCCGGTTATTGATGAATTTCATAGGCTACCCTTTGAATATGCCACATTACTTCTTGCGTAGTCTTTACAAAATGTCTAAAAGATTCAAGCACGAGAAGGTTGATAGCAACCTTTTTCATCACGACTTGATTAAACTCATTATCGTCCACCATTTGAGCCTTCATGATGATAGTTGGCAAGCCTTCCTATCTAGGAATGGCTTTGCCACTCCCGAGTCTGTCCAAGTGGACAAGGTTGTGGTTAGAGAAACTATGGTTGAGCCAACCGTGCCATTTCATATCCTTCTACCCCCTGTCAAACCCTCGGATTGCCCTGACATCGACCTACCCGATACCATACCCAACCCGTGTACTAAAGACAAGACTGAGGCCGTAAAGAAGCCTGTGAGGAAGAAAGGCAGAGGCGACACTACTGTCAACAGTAAAGGGAAGAAAAACGCTCAATGGATATCGAGGTGTGCTAGGAACAAACCCAAGCAAAACGTCGACCAAAAGCCAATAGTGTTGAGCGAGGACTCGGACTCCAATATTGAGAGTTTCCTAGCTGAGGAGTACCCTTATTCTCATGGCCTATGCTCTAAGTAACCCTATGACTATGTCTCTAACTTACCCCCGTGCCTCAAAAACGACCCTAACTACCCGGGAATCAAGTTGCACAAGGAAACCCCTGGTGACTTGAACAAACCCTCGCCTGTGATACCAAAGCCTGATCAATTACCATGTATCCAATGTAATGCTTGGCTAGAGCGTTATTACACCGACGTTCCCCTGTTGCAATCAAAGATCAAATGGTTAGAGGAACGGGTGACAGTGCTAGCGAAGGAGAACGACAGGCTACAAGCCAATGAGAAGAAACAAAAAACCACCGGTTTGATTGTCTTCAAGAATGTCGAAGCGGCAACAGCCTTTGTCAATTCAAAATTATCATGACCAAGTTGCCCAGGTATGTGTTTTGACAACAATTTTGCTTTGTAAGTTTGCTTGAATTAATTTAACTGATTGGAGTTGTTTTCAATTAGCTTTGTTCATTTTAATAGATTCAAAATGGTTCTGTTATACTCGGATCACTAAAAACGATTTTGTTGTGAATCATGTACAATAGATTCGTTTTGCTAAACCCAAATATAGCTATGATTTGGTTATGCGATTTTGTTGTGCTCAGATTAGTATAGGCGATTGAGTTGTTTGTGATTCTGTTTGGTTTGCTTTGTAACAATTCTATACGTTTTAATTAATATAATCAATTGGATTTGCTTTCATTTAGTTCTGTCCGAATAAACGAGTCTGTTTCGTTTTGCATAAATATTCTCGTTTGGATTTTTTATTACATTCGACCTATGCAAAAGATTTATTTGCTAAAATCGTGTAGTTGTGTTGATTGATACGATTTAGCATATCGATTGTGTCGGCTCTAATATAGTTTAATTTATTTCTTATGATTTGATTTTGAAACGATTCCATATGCTTGAATTGGCATGATCCTTTACGTATGCAATGCGTCAATATCAATGAGTGGTTTGATAAATATAATGTAATCTATTGATTCGTAAAACGACTCTGTTAGCTTTGATTTTGAAAAATGATTTTGTTAATGGCTGAGGCGACATAAACTATTGCATGAATGATTTGTTTAACCGGTTACAGTTTGTGTCGATCGAAATTGGTTCATGAAAATGATTTCATTGTTGTCGAATTATCTAAGTGATTCTGTTTACCCCGAATTGGTAATAACAAATGTTGAACAGAGTGCATGTATCTCTGTTTCCATTCGTTTGACCACGATTTCGTTTGTTTCAATTTGCATACAAGTTTTGGTTTGATATTGCATGAATGATTCACTCTGTTTTGAATTAGTAATTAAAGATTTGGTTGAATAAGTCGAATATATTTCTGTTAAGTTTTGGATTGATTTTAAAACGATTATGTGCTCAAATTAGACCAGCTACAAAATCGCAAGATTCTGTAGCTAGTCTTAAAAATTAGTTTTTTGTTTATTGATCAATAAAACAATATCTAAACTTCTGTATTCGTGTCTACTTAAAGGTACCTACAAATTTCATTGACAAATGGGACATGCTGTAGCAGTTTAGATATAGTTTTCAGTTGTTAGTCATAGGAAAAATAGGGACTTGGGAGATTATTCCCAGATTTTTTGTAAACTGCTTTGATAATTCCCACAGGGATGTTTTACCCTGTGGGAGGTCTTTAAATACTTGTCATTTTTGTAATGTATGGATCATCATCACCGTTGGGAGAACCAGATTATGGATTTATAATGATACAGACTGGGATGAAAGTTGATGTCTTGTAACAGCTTTAGCTTTCAATATATCCAACTTTTGTTTCAAGTTTTCTTCATATCAATTTGCAATTAATTATCGACTACTTTAGCTATCATGATTCATTGCATGTTGATGTGATTTGATTTATATGTTGTCCATATCTGATGTCTTTTATTTCTTTTTAGTACAACAATTACCCTGTTTCAGTTTAATGAATAAAGGTTTATCTTCTTCATTAATTGAACTGTTCTTTACAAATTTTTGCACAAAGATTTATCTAAATGTGATGATTTGTAAATTATAAGATTGTTTTAATTTTTTATGTCTTGTTTGTCCTGTCATTTATATTTGAAGAGCACAACTGCTTCCTCTTTACGAGAAGCTTGTAGAGAATTTGGTGCGGGTTTCCTCCCTCCGAACAGCTAAAACTACTATTGCATACAGGACAAACCTGAAGCGTTACTTCAGGTCAGTTTGCTATTTGTTATTTGATAGTTAATTTATTAGTGTTATTTAAGTAGTTTAGATAGATAGATATATAGTTCAGATTTATAGTTAGAATTATTATTGTAGTTGCTTAGCTTAGATAGTTTTTATTTCAGTTCTTTCTCATAAAATTAAAAAGATCAAAAAACAATAGTTTCGCTGTCTTAGGACAGTTTACAAATGAATTTTGCAGGTTTTCATTTAAATCTGTAATCTGTAAATATTGTATATTTGTAATTGGATCTGATTCTGTTGATAATTGAACATTTAATTTTATAGAATCATTGTTGTATAATTTAGATAATATACTGTATATATTTATTTCAGATTTGTTTATTAGTTTGCTTTAGTTATTGTTTTCATTTAGATTAGTTCCTTAGTGTAGTTTTCTTTTGTTTTCTAGGACTTAGATCGGCTAACAGAGCCGCTAAACCTGTCAGGGTGGATCATCCCAAATGGCTTGGGTTATTTAGACAACCCCGGACCGGATCCACTCTTCCAGTTGGCGAGCATTCATTTTCGCCCATCAACATGGCACCAGACTGATTCGATAGATAGGACATGTTGTGTGCGAAAAAAGCCACATATCAATGCAGTCTGGATGGAAGGTGTGGCCGCACTTGGGCAGCAAGCGAAGCTGCTCGTCGTCTTAGAATTCGTTGAGATAGATTGCATACTCCTGTGTTTCTCTCATCTGCTCCTTAAGGCCCTTCACAAGATCGTAGCTGAACACTGGGAAGCTTTCGATGACGGCTCTGTCAAGACCACGGTTGCCCTGGTCCTGTGTTCGGGCCTATGCATTGGCCTCCCCTGCCCCTCATCTTGGATCTGTCGGGTTCTCATCTTTGTTGGAGCATTTGCTAAAGCAGATAGAAATAAACACTATGAATAAAAACGAGCCTATCAACGCGACGAGGATAATCGTCGTGGTTGTGCTAAAACCATCGTTATAGTTGTCGCAGGGATCATCATTATTATCGGGAGGGATATTTTTGTGATCGGTTAATCTCACGCCGGAAAATGGGGAAGCAAAACTCAGATTCTCAGAATTTCTCGCAACAAGAAAATTAAAACCTTTGTCATTCGCAACTGGGTCCTTCGAACGGTTCACCAGCGCTAAACGTCTGCTCTTCATTCTTAAACTGATCAATCCACGTGACTGATAAAATTGAAATTCCGACGATTTATTTGCATAGAAATGGAACTAACGACAACTTGCTTTGCATCTGAGAATTTGATTCCAAATTGGCCTGGCCCCCAAGAGTTTTATAAATCCAGGAAACAATAATTATCAAGAGGCTTGCATTGATTTGAACAAATGAAAAATCCTAGGAGCAGTCTTAGCCAAGAGTTGGCCTTCAATTCCTACATATCTAGGTAGAGCTAGTATTTATCATTGGAATGAGTTAATAATATATAAAACTTCAATTTTTTTTGAAGAGCTAAAGTTTTATTTTTTAGAATTTAATCTATACATTATACATTGTATTAAAATAAATTATAAGATAAAGTTATAATTTTTAATAAAAGATTTATTTTTAATTAAAAAATAAATTTATTATTATTTATTTATTAATTTAATCCTTTATTCAACATATATTATAACTCAACATATCTTATAACTGTCTACCAAAAGATCTAATTTCAAAAACATTTCATTAATTAAAAAATGAGATTTTAACAGTGTAATTATCCATATTTAACAAACTGTTTTTTTCTGGAACACGACCAGAATAACGGAGAGAGATCAACATGTGAGATACTGTGACGTCCTCTTCAAGTCAATCGAACTCACACCCTGACATAATTTTGGGTTCAAGTTTTTCCATCCCATAGCTTCTAGATGTGAGTTTCTGAATCTCACATCTTTGTTGCAACTGAACTTGTCTCATAATTCCTTGTTGAGAAGAATCCCACATGGGATCCCGCTTCGAAGGTTTTCGATATCCTCCTACACTGATAATAACAGACTCTGTGGAGATCCTCTTCCTCCATGTCCTTTCAGAGTTCAAGATTCGAACCCATGACAATTTATTGGAGTCTTTTGGTTTTCGTGTTATCTGGGAGTTGCCATTGCACATGTCTCTGCTGTCGCATCGCTTGTAAACAATGTCTCTGTTGTCGCGTCACTAGTAAAGAATTTTTTTAATGGATGACAAAAGGGAGTAATGAAAATCCAAATCTCCTCTGCCATTGTTTTGGTAGGTAGTCTACTGAGCTTGTAGTCATAGCAAAGTACATCTTACTCAAATGCAAAATGATATATTGAGAATCAAGCTTCCCGATATGGAGATAAGAAGCTTATTGTTTTTTTTTTTTTTTTTTTTTTT
>ML777909.1:32763-46505 GCA_009831015.1 Picea engelmannii | reverse complement strand
AATGTATTTTTTTTTTTTTTTTTTTTAACGAAAACGGTTAATGGAGCTTTATTTTAAAGAGCAGTGACAAAGCCACTGGAACTGTTACAACTGAATCGTTACAAATTCAACTGAACTTTGACAAGGTTGGGAGGCTCTAATCGTCTTCCTGATTACAGTTTCTTAGATCTAGTAAACCAACTAAAGCTATAAAGATCGCTATATGTGGAGGCTTCTATACAAAATGCCTACTTCATAGAGTTATTTGATGAGATCTTGCTTGGTCGCATCTTTACTGGCCGAAATTCCTTGGAGCCTCCTTCTTGGGCAGACCACGCTCAAGTTGCCAGTCCAGGGATAACTTTTCCATTTGGGTCTCTAGCTTGAGTACTCGTGTTTCAAACTCCTTCTTTGGGTCTTTGTGCTCATGTCAAACATGGTCCATTGCTTCTATAAAAACGATTTTGGTTTTCGTGATATCTGCCTCTAGCATTTCGAGTCTTTGCCCTGCCTCTGCGTCAAGGTTCTGAAGAAATTGTCTTGATTTTGCATTGTGTTTTTAATCCTCTTCAGTTCCTCCTCCATCACCTTGAGTCTTTCCTCCATCATCAGCTTACTCCTTGAGCTTGACTCCATTTATGCTTCTCTTTGCTTGCCTGCCTTTCTTTACGTGGGCGTTTTCCCTTTACCTTTGGCTCTGCATGAGCGAATTCCCTTTATTGAAATGCACAAGGGTTGGAGTGGTTCCTTCGGGACCTTTGCTTTTAACCCTGGGCTCTGCCATTTTGGGCATGTTTTCCCCTGAGCGATCTGGTGTATCTAGCCGATTAGATCGGTCTTACACAAGGTGTGGGGCTCGTGAGGGGTCTTTGTCCTTCTCTGCGCCTTCAACACCCAATTGGGTGCCTCTTCCCTCGTTCCTTGTGTCGATCTTGTCTCTACCTGTTCTGTCTTAGGGCTTGTGAGATTTCCTTTCTGTTGAAGTTTCCCTTTCTTCTTTTCTTTGCTAGCATGCGTTCTTGTGTATTCATTTCCCATTCTGACCAACAATAACTCCCTTTTTCCTACCTGGGCCTTACAGGATTGCCACCACTGAGTTGATTCCATTGACTTGGAGGTCTCCTATACTTGAAATGGTGCCTATGTTGGCTTCTGTGTCTGCTTGGGTGTTCAGATTTCGGAGAACATGGAACAATTGATAGGTTCTCAGCCTTTTCAATAGTAGTTGGACTTTCTCCAGGATGTACTGGAGTTTTGCTTGCTTGACCGTGTTATGGAGAATCAGAGCTTGGATTATTAGTTTGGAGTCCCCTAGAATCACTAAATCTTTGACATTTTTACTGATAGCCTGGTTCAACCCTTGCCAAAGAGCTAGAGTTTCTGCTTTGTTGTTTGTTTTTGTTCCTAACCCCCAAGCGCAGGATAGTTCTAGCTGCCTGTTTGGGTTCCATAGGGCCCCTCCTCCGCCTGTCGCCCCGGGGTTTCCTTTGGAGGCCCCATCGAAGAACAGTATACGTGTGCTTCTTTGTCTTTTCCATTCCTCGAATTCCTCCACTTTCATCTGAATTTCCCATTTTTTCTGTCTAGACTTGCTACCTTTTTGCCGTGGTTGATCCTTGAGATTGAGGCTATTAATCCATTGCTCCTCCTCCGGTTCTAGGACTCTTGAGTTCTTTACTTTGTAGAAGTAAGGGGCACTTTCGCCAAATAGGGCCTTAATCTTAGTTGCGACTTGTGCAGGGTTACTCATGGTTGTCCTGAATAGTCTGTTGTTTCGCTCAAGCCAGATCTTCCATAAGATGAATTTTGGAAGCATTCTCTAGAGGGTGGATAGTTGTGCTTTTTTCATGACCTGGAATGGACATAGAGATCTCCAGTTTCGGAGCAAAGCGTTGGTCTCTTGGGGTAGATCGATTGTTCTAGGCTTCAGTCCAAGGGCCTATTTCCAGACCTCTTTGGCGTACGTGCATTGCAAGAGCAAGTGGTCTGATGTTTCCTCTTCTTGTGTGCAGAGTGGACATGTAATTGGACCTTCCCACCTGCTCCTCCACAGATTTTCGCCAGTTAAAATGCTTCTATGGGCCAGGGTCCATACAAACATATCGATCTTCGGGATGGACTTGGAAGTCTAGATGGATTTCTAGATTGTAGGATCTGGAGAGACATGAGGGACAACTGTAAGGATTTTATACCCTGCTATTGTTGTGTAGGATCCAGAGAGTGATCCCCAACCCCTCTTGTCTTTTTTTCTTTCTTTTATAAGGGATTTCCCTTACAGATAGCCCATCAATGCGTTCCATTCCTCTTCAAGATCGTGAGGCCTGTTGTTTTCTTCCCACCTGATCCAAGTTTTGTCCACGCCTTCACTCCAGACCAAGATGTCCCAAAGATTGATTAGACCTTGGGATTGCATCCATGATTTTATCTGATCTAATCCTTTCATCGAACTTAAAGGCGGGTCTCCCAGAACTGAGTCTTCCCAAATATTAAATTTCTTTCTGTTCCCTGGTATACAAGTGAGGTTAGTCTTGAAGAGCCTCAAGGCTTTTAAACACATGTTGAAAATATGTGATCCCTTTGCCATGATTGCGGGTTGATCCATGCATTTTTTTCTCGGGCCATGTAAGTACTTCTTCCAGATTTCTCTTTTGCTCCAAGTGGGTTTCCCCAAAACAAGGTTCCATAGCAGCTTGGCTCCTAGTGCAAGGTTTTAGGAGTTGATGTCTTTGAATTGGAGGTCACCTTCTGATATTGGTTTGGCTACTTTCACCCAGCTTATTAGATGCAACTTCCTCCCATTTTGCTTTCTTCCTTCCCACATGAACCGTCTAAATAAAACATCGATTTTCTGAATCATGGTGGCTGGGGCTAGCAACAATGAGCTTTGATAGATCGGGATGCTTGCTAATACCGCTTTTATGAGAACTACTTCACCAGTGAGGTTTAACCATTTCGCTCCCCAAGAGTTAATTCTTTCTTTTAATTTGTCTATAAGAGGGAGCCATTGAGAAGCCTTTGGCTTGGTCTTGAATATTGGCACTCCCAGGTACTTAAATGAGTCCCATTTGGTGAAGCTTTCCATTCCTAGGACTCTTGAGATCTCCAACATTTCCCTTGGAGAGGTGTTCCATCCATAGATCTTGCTTTTGGGCAGGCTTATTTCGCTTCTTGAGATCTCATTGTAAGTGTCCAACTCGACTTTAAAATTCCTAGTTGTCTGCACACTTTCTCCTCCCAACAGTAAGGTATCATTCGCGAATTGAGCATGGTTGATGTTTTTTACCCCTGGGGCTATTCTTAGGCCTAGGAGATTGTTATGAATCTGGCAATGATCGAGCTGAGAGCTGAGCACAG
Source organism: Picea engelmannii (assembly GCA_009831015.1). NCBI lineage: Eukaryota > Viridiplantae > Streptophyta > Pinopsida > Pinales > Pinaceae > Picea > Picea engelmannii. Next base: position 43,172 of record ML777909.1, on the reverse strand, counting down.
AGGCTTGAATAGCATAGAGAAGTGGGGAGAGGGGGCAGCCTTACCGGAGGCCCCTAAAAGCTTGAAAGAAATTTGTTGCTTGACCATTTACTAGAGGGGTGATCCAAGGGGATCCAATGCAAGATTTTATCCAATTTATAAAGGCTGGAGCAAACCCAAAGTTTTCCATGACTTTAAACAAGAATTTATGCCTAACTCTGTCAAATGTGTTTGCGAGATCAAGCTTTATAATCATACCTTTGTCTTTTCTTTGAATACTTAAGTGAAGCACTTCCTGAACCAGAATGATGTTATCCACTATATGCCTTCCTTTGATGAACCCGCCTTGGTTTTCTGGGATGATAACATGGATGATTTTTTTTAGTCTGTTGGCTATATTTTTTGTGATTAACTTGTAACTCATGTTGCATAGAGAGATTGGCTAGAATCTTCCAAAACTTATTGCTCCCTTTTCTTTCGGAATGAGAGCTAGGAAGGATGAATTTGTTCCCCCTCCTATCTTGCTGCATATTTGAGATTTCCGGACCATTTTTAAAAGATCTGTTTTTATTATATCCCAACAATTTTGGTAGAATCTGGCTATATAGCCATCGGGGCCTGACGCTTTATCCAAATTCATCTGGTCCATGGCCTCTTTGATTTCTTGCAGATTTACTTACGCTAATAGCTTGATATTGGCGTCCTCTTGGATAATGGCCGACACTAGGGAGAGCGGGTAGGCATGTGAGACTATCGTGGTCGTTTGAGTCTCCGTGTAAAGACATGTGAAGGCTTCTACAACAACATTTTTTATGCCTTCAAAATCTGTTATAACCTGGTCCTGAACATGAATTTCATTGACTTCCTTGAAATGTTTTCTTGCTTATGCTTGCTTGTGGAAGTAGCTGGTGTTTTTGTCTCCAGCTTCCAGCCAGAAGCTTCTTGATTTTTGCTACCAATACCTTTCCTCCTCTCTGCAGGCTTGGTGCCATGTCCTTTGGAGATGGTCCTCTTGGCCGATGATTTCTTGAGTTGTCACTTGGCCTTCCATTTCTAACTGGTGGTCTTCTAACTTCTTTTGTGTTTCTTGCCTTTTAAGAATTGGATTCTTTTGGGTTTTAGCCCAGTCTTTTAGCGTTTTCTTGAGCTTTCTATGCTTTTCTTCCCAGACATAGAATGGGGATCCATTGACCTTTTCGTTCCAGATTTTGGCCACCAGTTCTTGGAAGCCCTCATATTGAAGCCAGGGCGGGCTAAATCTGAAAGGGATAGGCCCTAGATTTATGTCCTGCGAGATCTCTAACATGATTGGTTTATAATCTAACACACTATGCGACAGGATTTTAGACGATAGAGATAGACCCAGGAGCATGAAGGAGCTTTGGACTAAGAACCTGTCTAGTCTAGTAGTAATATGCCCTATTCCCACTCTCTTGTTTGTCCAAGTGAAATTTCCCCTGATGGGTTTGGTATCCTCCAAATCCCAATCTAACATAATGTCCTCTACCCATTCCCTAGCGAGGTCTCTCACAATGGGCCCACCTTTTTTCTCATCCCCATCAAGGGTTACATTAAGATCCCCCCCAATAATGATATTTTCTAGGTCAATTGAGATTAGGAATTCTTTAATCAGATCCCAACAGTTTCTTTTTTTCCGAAAATAAGATCGGAACATAGAGATTGAAAAGGCTTACCAGTTGACCCGTCTCTTTGTGTAATAGACTGGTGAAAACCCAATGCATGCATGCTTCAGATGAGATTAGATCATATTTTGCTATGTCCCAGAGGGTTCCAAGACCTCATGAGGCGCCTCTTGCACTAATTGCTATTCCTTGGCCTTTTTTCCAGAAGGATTTACTTGCTTGGAGGAAGTCTTGTTCCTCCATCTTTGTCTCTTGGATTAGAAGGATCTCAGGGTTTGACATTCTGATTATGTCTTTGAGGGCTTCTTCCTTTATTTTGCTACCGAAACCCCTACAATTCCAGGAGGTTAGTTTCATTATTTACTTGCAGGGGGGGGGTATTGGCTCCTTTATGAGCCTTAGCCTGCTTTCTTGTCGTTCTTACATTGATCAGTTGCTTGATTGTTGGTTGCGAGCCACTGAGGACATCTTTGTAGGTTTCCTTTTCCCTTTCTTATTTTTTGGATTTTCACCCTCTGCCTATTTTTTTAGGTGTGACAATGGAGCCACTTGCATCCATAGAATCACTATCGGTAGACACCTCTCCTACTTCCGCGTTTGGATTTCCTTCTTGCTCTGCGGTGACCTTTCCCTGCCCTTCTTTTCGTTCTAGCTTTGGTTGATCTGTTTAGTGTTCTTGTGCTCCGGGGGGGGGGGTCTTTTCTTGCGATTCTGATTCATTGGGAGGGGCCTCCTTTGGTTCTTCACCTGGTGCTTTCTCTGGTTGTTCTTTCTCTCTCAACCCAACAATCCTGTTTCCTGATGAGGGGGGCCTTGCTCGCTCTTCCTGCTCCTTGGGCGAGGCTACGGTTGCCTTCACATTTCGTTTTTCTTTAGGATTGGCTGTTGTTTTCCCCTTTCTGGCCTGTTGCCATCCTTCTCTTTCTTCTTTCTCTTGGTTCAAATTTTTTTGACAGATTCTCTAAAAGTGGCCATATTCATGGCATCCCCTGCATTTGAAAGGTAATTGTTCGTAGTCCATTTTCTGGTAGTGTTGCCAATCTCCAACCTTTAGCTTGACTGCCTCTAGGAGGCCAATCTCTAGATCCACTTCCACGCAGATGCGTGCGCAAGAGTATTGATCTTTGGAGTTGGCTCTATCAATATATTGCCCGAGCCCATTTCTAATAGTTTGGAGGGAGATAGGGTTCCAATAATGGATCGAGAGATTGGGTAGTCGTACCCAGACTGGGACTTCCTTGGGCACTTCCACTACAGGGTCGAAGTTTGGTGTCCATCTGTTCAGATACAACCCTTGTGTTCCCATAAAATACAGGTCGTTCCTGAAGATTAGATCTCTGTCATCCTTTGAGATGAATTCGAAGATGTAGAACCCTCTTCCCATCGCATAACATGTGACGTTGTTCTGGATCAACGGGCGCTAGTTCCTTTGGATCCAATTATCGGTAGATCTGGTTGAAGGCCATAAGCCCATAAATTGACCCAACAATCCCCAATCGAACAAGGAGACAACAAGACACATAGGTTGTTCTGGAAGCAGTTCAATCTCTGGGATCGAATCGGGCTTCTTAACAATGCTAGGCAGAGCTGCTGGGGGAAGCTTCTTACCTTGGGCGGCCAGGAGCCTATAGAAGGAGGCTTTAGTTGAGGGAGGAGGCAGGGGAGGCAGCTCCCCTCCTCCTGGGAATGCCATCGCGACTGTTGGAGTGCGTCAGAGCGGAAACCCTGGGCCGGTCGTCAGAGCAGCGCTGACATAAAAAATTTAACTATTCAATTCTCTGTTATAAAATGCATTTTGTTATTATTTAATAAATTTAATTTAAAATTAATATTATGAATTGTAAAATGTATTTTGTTATTATTTAATAAATTTAATTTAAAATTAATATTATAAATTATGGACTAAATTTATTATATAATAAATATGGTTTTTAAATAAATGAATAAGTATATGATATTTCATGATTTATTATTAAATTTCCAAAATTATGAAAATATTGTTATAAAAATGATTTGAAATTTTAATAAAATTTGTAAATATAAATTAATTATTTTGTATAATTAATTTAAAGATATCATAAAATTTCCAAAATTATGAAAATATTGTTATAAAAATGATATGAAATTTTAATAAAATTTGTAAATATAAATTATTATTTTTTATAATTAATTTAAATATATCATAAAAAGATATATTGTAAACATTTAAATTAGTTTTTTAAGTAAAAATATATATTGTAAACATTCAAGGTAGTTTTTTAAGTTAAATGTAAGAGAGTTTGCATACTACTATTATAATTAATCTATTTTTTTATTTGGCATATACAAAGTATTATTGTCCTAATAACTTCGCTCCATATATTTTTATGCAAAAGGAATTTATGTTTCTAAGATGGTTGTAAGATCTTTGAATGAATATTTCAAATATATTTATTGTAGAATATTGCAAAATGGTTGTAAGATTTTTGAATGAATGTATACAATATGACAACATTTCAAATATATTTATTATGTAATATAACTTGGCGATATGTGATATATGTATTGTTAATGCAAACCACATGAGTTGTGTCCATAATGTAAATTTTTTTAACATGTACTAATGAATGACGAAACTTTAATTATGATTGATAAAAAACGTTCTCAAAATCGATGTAATAACTTTAAAAACTATGGATTTTAAATGTTGTCAAAGTGAATTCGCATGAATGTCATTACAAAGTATATCTATCATACAAACTTGTCATGTCAAGCATTATCACATGAGGTTGTTGGAGTTGTTTTCAAGGTTATGCTTATTTGGTAAACTTAGGAAATAAAACCTAAATATAGATCTTGAAAAGCCCAAACTTAGTTCACTCTTTTAAGGTACCCACATCGTTTTGCCCTTATTCTTAAAGGTTGTATAATAAAATTTATGTGTGCTTACAATGTGGAAACAAGACTTTTACTCTAGATTCTTGCAATCATTTATTTAGAAAAAAATAAGGCAAACATAGGTGATATGATGAATAATTATCTGCAAGTTATAAATACATATTCTCTCTCTTTTAATATTCACAAAAAGTTGTCTCTCTCTATGCGATGTAGGTGATATGATGAATAATTATCTACAAGTTATAAATACATATTCTCTCTCTTTCAATATTCATAGCCCGCAAGCATGGAACACAAGTAAATGGGGGTGAGAATCAAACTTGAGACCTCCTTTACATATTTCCTTCCATTTACACGACACTTGCCAATCGGTCTACATCCCTACGGGCATTATCTTATATATATAATTATAATAATAATAATAATAAATAATAATATTTTATCTTTAAATTTTTATGTTTATAGTATTAAATATTATATATTTTAAATACAAATATATAAATATTTATATATGGAAGAAAAATATAAACTTTATAAATATAAAGTATATAAAAAAAAGAGGAAACATATAAACTTAAAATAAGTATTTAGAGACATGTATCAAGGGGAAGATAGATGGTGTTTTAGGGGCTTTATGTAAGGTCTTTGCTTATGGATGGTAGTGGGCACACTCTTTAGGTGGGTAGAAAGGGTTGAGGTAAAATGTTGCAATGTGATGGCAGTGGGCACACTGTTTAGGTGGGTAGAAAGGGTTAAGGTAAAAGGTTTGCCCAATGAACGGAGTGGTGAAACCTCCCTCAAATTACTTCGACATTCCCATTCCCCCACTTAAGGGGTATGCTAGTTTTTAGAAATCAAGGTGCTTGGTTGAGTGCAATGAAGATGGTGAAAGAAGAGGGCATAGACCGAATTAAAATAGAGGGAATATGCAAATTAAAATGATATACATAAGAATAGAGCAAATTATAGATATCATCGGAATTAAAATGGTGCATGCTTAAATAAAAAACACAAACTAAAGGTGTGTAGGCATAAATAAAAAAAAACTAGAAAGTCTTTGGAAACAACAATTCTTGATCAACAATAATTCCCGATCAAGATCCTCTCTCCTCTCTTGATGCATAGGGTCGCTTGGTCACTTGGAATGAAGCCAATGAAAAAATATGATAGACACTGGATTAAAAGACACAAGAAATATGCAAATAAAAATGATATACATAAGAATATAGCAAATTATAGATACCCACAGAATTAAAATGGTACATGCTAAATAAACATGCATACATAAATAAAAAACTAAATAAAAAACATACACTGAGTACCTTCACACCTGAATGGAATGGAACTGAAACTTGTGCAGTCTTTGGAAACAACAATTTTCATATCAAGTCATGAAAATTTCTGCACTATTCATTTGTTCCCACTCATTTCATAAGTTACCATGCCATATTTGTTCCCACTCCTTTCATAAGTTACCATGTCATATTTGTTCCCATTCGTTTCACAAAATTTACCACACATAGACACAACCTCATTATTTCACACATAGACACAACCTCATTATTTCATAGGTCAATTAAATGTTATTATTTATTTATATTCTTCAATTAAAAAAAATAAGAAAGTAAAAATAAAAAAGTTATTTATTTCTATTCTTCACTATGTTAGGTCGTGAAAGATAACCACAGGCTATAAGTATACTTCATAGCAATTGAAAATTCAACTTAATATTTTTTTAATCTTATAAAGTAAATGTGAAAAAATAAATAAGAAGAAGTTATAAACACTTAATATTATTCATTGATTTGAAAGAACTAAAAAATACACAAACATCTTTAAATTTTGATCATAGGATTGATATTTATAATTAAAAACTTCATTAATTCATCAATTTCAATAAAAGACGTAATAATCTTTTGATTTCAATAAATATTTTTTTAAGTTACGGAAAAACATAACATATTATTATAAATCCTCTTAACTTATGAAATTAAATTTATCATTTTCTTGATAATCTACTCACCACTGTTAAAAGCAGTTATTACGTTACATTTAAATCTAAACAATGAAGAATATTTAAAGGAGAAGTGGAGTTTAGATATATAATGATTACATCCGTAAAAACCCTTCAACAAATAAGTTACTTTATTAACTTGGTTTATTATTTAATTTTTAATTTAATTTTTAGGTTTATTATTTAATTTTTAATTTAATTTTCTCACATGGGTGTGGTTTTAGTGTAAATTAATGGCCCTCTTTATCCTTAAGGATTCATGTTAGCTCTTCAACCTGTTGTACTGTAGATTAATTGCCTTCTTGTATAATAGATTAATCAGCAGATTAATCGTCATTTCTATGGTAGGAACTAGTTGCTTTGTAGTTTGTAGTTATCTTACTTGTTTAATAAAAAATACGGATAGAAAGAATCCTGTTAACTCTTCAACTGGTTGTATTGTAAATTAATGGCCCTCTTGTATTATAGATTAATAGCCTTTTTTATGGCAGGGACTACTGTTTTGTAGCTATCTTACTCGTTTAATAAAGAATAGGGGACCTCTATTTCAGATTACATAGTCCATGGCTTATGCTGTTCGAGAGGTACTGTAAATTAATCACCCTCTTGTACTGTATTGTAGATTAATCAGAATCACTATAGATGCTGTGCAACTATCTCACTTGTTTTGTTTTTGTTTTAATAAAGAATACCGCACCTCCGTTCTAGATTACATATTCCACTGCTTATGCTGTTCAAGAGGTTTGGAATTTTCAATTGAATCGATTAAGCTCATGTTACTTCAGCATGGACTTCATTGATATATTCCATGAAGAAGGTTCATTCTTTATACACAGTTCTGGTAATCATGACACATCACAAACACCTCCATGCTTCATTGCCAAATCAAATACTTCATCAGACATTATTCACTGCTCTGCAAGGATGGGAATCAGAGACAGAAATCCCTGCAAAAGAGAAGAACAGAGATTGTCATGGGGGTGTTAACGATGTGGGCATGGGACAATGGGATATTTTGGATGTAGTGCAGGATTGCATCAACATAAAATCTCTGTTAAAGGGCAGAATCACTCATGCTCACATGATCAAAACCGGGATTCCAAATGATGTTTTGGTAACAAATTATCTCGTCAATATGTATGCCAAGTGTGGGAGTGTAAAGGATGCCCTCTATTTGTTTGAAAAAATGCCTGAACGAAGCCTTGTCTCTTGGAATACTGTTGTTTCAGCTTATACCCAGAGTGAGAACGGTATTGAGGCTATCAAAATCGTTTGGAGAATGCAACAGGAAGGCGTCAGGCCAGACAAATTTACGTTCACTAGCGTTCTCCGGGCATGTGCTACTGTAATGGCTCTTGCAGAGGGAAAACAGGTGCATACTTTGATTGTTAAGAGTGATACAGATTCCAATGTCTTTGTGGAGAGCGCCCTGGTTGACATGTATGGGAAATGTGGGAGTATAGAGGAAGCACGCCAAGTGTTTGATAAAATGCCCGAGCGAAATTTAGTGTCTTGGAATGCCATGATTGCAGGGTTTGCACAAAATGGCGAGGGTGAAGAGGCATTGAACGTTTTCAGGCAAGTGCAGCGGGCAGGTGTGAATCAGAACCAGTATACTCTGTCAAGTGCTCTGAGTGCATGTGCCAGCCTTGCAGCTGTGCAAGAGGGCAATCAGGTCCATGTGGTAAGCATCAAAACTGGATTTCAGTATGATGTCTTTGTCGGAAGTGCCCTTGTTGACATGTATGCGAAATGCGGAAGCATAAAGGATGCACATAATGTGTTTGACAAAATGCCCAAGCGAAATGTGGTGTCGTGGAATGCAATGATCACTGGATTTGCTCAACATGGCCGGGGGAATGAAACCCTGGAAATATTTGAACAGATGCAACAGGCAGGGGTGAAGCCAAATGACATCACATTCGTTTGTGTTTTGTCTGCCTGCAGCCACGCAGGCCTAGTGAATGAAGGCCAACATTACTTTGACTCCATGACTGGAGATTATGGCATCGCACCGAGGATCCACCATTATGCCTGCATGGTTGACCTTCTTGGTCGTGCTGGGCATTTGTATGAAGCAGAAGATTTGATCAATAAAATGCCATACGAACCTAATGCTGCCGTCTGGGGATCTTTGTTAGGTGCTTGTAGAATTCATGGCCATATGGAGTTAGCGCAACGCGCAGCAGAAAGACTCTTTGAGCTGGAACCACAAAATGCTGGAAATCATGTGTTGCTGTCAAATATCTATGCTGCAGCTGGCAGGTGGGATGATGTGGAGAAGGTGTGGAAACTGATGAAAGACAGTGGGGTTAAAAAAGACAAAGGGCGTAGTTGGATTGAATTAAAAAATAAGGTGCATGTATTTGCTGTTGGAGATAGATCTCACCCACTAACAGAGGAAGTCTATTCTGTGTTAGAAAGATTGACCGAGCAGATAAAAGAAGCTGGCTACGTACCCGAAACTAACTATGCACTGCATGATGTAGAGGACCAGCAGAAGGAACACCTTCTTGGCCATCACAGTGAAAAACTGGCACTTGCTTTTGGGCTTATCAGCATGCCATCTGGTTTTACCATTCAGATCAAGAAAAACCTTCGTGTCTGTGGCGACTGTCACACAGCCTTCAAGTTCATCTCAAATATTGTTGGGCGAGAAATTGTTGTGAGGGACACTAACCGCTTCCATCATTTCAAGAATGGAAAATGCTCTTGTGGAGATTATTGGTGACTCAAAGTTAGTGATGAACTTACTTTTGTATTATTAGCCATGGTTGGCTTCTTTTAAGGTAAGAGTTTAAAATTTATTGTTCTGATTTTTCTCATCCCTGACAACTCTCCTGCAGCAGGCAGTCTGCTTAAGGTACGTTGAATATACTATGGGAAATTGAGGGGATGTTGTCTGAGGTGATTACGCTGGTACTCCATATGTGTAACGATCCAGGAGAAGCTCTACAATTGTTTTCTATTCAATCAAAATAATTAATGTTGTTTCTTAAAGGTTATGCGCTGTTATGATCAGTTATGAATAAAAACAGATATGTAATAAATAAGAAGTAAGAACTTGAAAACAAAAAAAAAGGTGAGACAGGGATAGACCTTCCTTCCCTAGAAGTGAAAATGGGTACACCTACAGCCCAAAAGATGATAGCAGGGCATCTGCATGTTGTATAGAATCTGAACTCTTCTTTGATTGTGTTTAACTTTTGGTTCACCAAGATGCAATATGGATTTTGTTGTAATTATAAAGCAGCTGTTGCAGGATAAAATTTAAGAATGAGTTCATCTATCTACCAAGTATGACTTTCCATCTAATGTKTTTTGTTAACAGTTTTTCACTTTTCCTTTGATGTTAGGTGATATTTTTCCTATACGTATTTTATATTCATTACTATCTTTTCATAWGAGATATCCTTGTTTYCACAGATATTTGTTACAGTATAGACCTCAGATCTCTTAATATTCATGTTGAATTTAAAGCAGCTGCAAGAGCCATTCTCCGGGAGGATGGCAAAGACCCTAGCCAAGATCTAGGGCCCCCAGTGCACTCCTGGGGTTCTTGGTCTGGGACCAAACAGTCAGTGCCATGGCAAAAGACCCTTGTTAGGGCCCCTAGTATATGACTGGGGTTCTTGGTCTGGGACCAAGCAGTAAAGACCCTTGAGAGGGCCCCCGGTATATGACTGGGGTTCTTGGTCTGGGACCAAGCACTTAAAGTCCCTAGATATGTCTAGGGCCCCTGGAAATGTTCCAGGGTACCCATGCCTGGGGCATGGGTTGATCCTTGGTCTTGTACCTTGGTGGATAAGACCCCAGAAATGTTCTGGGGCAACCTGATCCTTGATCAGGTGTGTGTTGGTGTATGACCCTCTTTGAAGGTGGGCATGACCACATGA
>ML777908.1:815615-828685 GCA_009831015.1 Picea engelmannii | reverse complement strand
TACCTTTTACCAGTTGCTTTTACCTCCTGGGCCTTTAGCCCCTTCTTCCCACAGGACAAAGTGTAACCCCTCAAATAGGTCATCCTAATGCCCGGACTAGGGGAATGGGATGGATGTATGGGAGATAAGATGTAAAATGATAAATGGTGGGAGCGGACGATGGCTCTTCAAATCCCCCCTGGTGGCTAACCAAAACCCATGGATACAAGCTTGCTAGGGCACCCCGTTAATCCCCCCAACAATGATCAAGTGGGTTAGTGTAAGATCCAAGCAGTTGTCAAAAATGTAAGGAACCTGATGCATATATCTGAAAGTTATAACGATCAAACATGACACATACCATGATACATGGACCAATTACCTCATGGAACAAGAGTCTTCTCTGATGCAAGTCCAAGCCGATGGTGATGGATGTTGTTGCTGCTGACAGGACAAATCTGACGAGGAAGAAGAAGGATGGGCCCTCCAGGGCCATGCTCAGGTCAATCCTGCTCTCGGTACTCCATGTCTAGGACCTGTGGGCCTCGAGACATGATCTCCTAGTTATCCCTAGAAATCGGGGATAACAGTCCCCATCCCCAAATGGCCAATCCAATGGAGATGGTGAGCCCCACAAGAGCCAAATTCGCCCCCCTCTCTAAAGTTAAGTTGAATGAGAGGAAGGAAAGGGGGGATTTGATTTATTTGACCCCCTATTACATAGAAATGACTTAGGAAACAACTTTTCCCTATTTTCTCATGTTTTACAACTTTAGGCAAAATTTGGCATTTTTAATTAGCCAATTATTTGCTGATTTTTTACTGACTTGGACTCCTCATGGACATTGACCTAGCAAAACTTGTCCAATTGAGCTGAAACTTGGTCCAAGGGTGTAGGGGTTTATAATCCATTTGATTTGAGTACCCATACCCCTATACAAAATCCCCAAGGACCAAATTTTTACATTTTTCATCAAAAATAATTAAAATTTCCAATTTATGAAAAAAATTAATTATTAAAAAATCCTATCAAAATTTAACGAAATTCTGCAAGACTCTAGGAGAAGTCTAGCATGGTCATTTACAACACTTCAAACCTTAGTCACCCATTGGGCTCGATCATTAGAACGCCTTTCACCACTTTGGAGGATTATTTGAGTGAAAAACTCAAGGATAATTAAAATCGTCGATAAGCAAGATTAATTACCTGAGAAAAAAACACTCGAAGAAATAACTTCCCTAATGATAAAGTCCTAGGCAACTAGATAAAAATTGACCCATGCTAACATATTACATTATTATCCCACGCAGGGGAGCGGACATTCCGTGTACAAAGAAAGAAGTTATGGGGGCAAAATTGTCGTGTTGAGCCATAAGTCTTCAAACATGTTGTACCACAAGGTAAATATCTTCATGGTACATGACGTTGACACCTAGTTTAAATAGGTGGTCAACAGAAGGAAAAGCCAAAATTGCATGGGTAGGACTGGGAATTATACCCACACAGTGACGACATAGTTAAGCACTCTCCTCAATAGAAAAGTCCTCATACCAAAGGGAAAAAACAACCAGGGTGTTCTTTCAAACCCAAGGACTGAAGGGAACAAATTCATCACATGCAAGTTTGCTAAGAAAGTAAAAATAAAAAAATATCTTTTAGTGTTATCACAGTGCCAGCAAATAAGCTCCCACACCTCCATCTAGACCTTAATCATGGCCTCAAGAGGAATGTGGAACACAAAATAGCCAAGTTGTGTGTGTTGTTGATATTCACTACAGAATGTTTCATAGTCGTTGGATCAAGTATATTCTTGCTATTAGAAGGAAGTGGAATAAAACAGTTAAAAAAGAGTTGGAGTTGATGAGCCAACACCTTCAAAATAGCCCCTTCAATGAGGAACTGCAAGCCAAGGTGGCTAAGGTCAGACACTGTTTGAAGGTTATCAAAATTCAAAGGGCTAAAGGGGCATTGTTGCAACCCATACTCCACTTCCGGAAAATAGGAGATAGGCCTTTAAAGGATTTTTCAAGGCCTTAACCTGAAGGAAGTCACGGAGAAGATTACAGAAACAACTAAAGAAAGGGTTATCCAATAAGAGGATCTTGCAAAGGAGTATGTTTCTCACTAGAGAATGGTCTTTCAATCTTATGGTTTGAGTGAGGAACATAGGGTGGTCATGCAAACCTATATTGGTGTGGTCCTATAGAAGCTTTATAAAGCACAAAATAAATTGAGCGATCAATCATTGACCTTGGATGAGTAATCCACCTTGGATGAGTAATTTGTTGCCTTGTCAAAGAGGCCAATGCCAAATTTGTTGAAGCTTTTGTAGCTTCGGAAGGCATTCCCACAAGAGACCAAGGCGTCAAGCATGTCGGAATCTTCGTTGGCACCAAAATACACTTTTGTTTCAGTGAAATTGGCCTTGGAATAAGGCTAGGGCCTCGTGGGCAAGATGATGGGCTTTGTGGGCTTGTGTTGGGGTTTCACACCGAGAAAGGCGAATAAAATATTCTAATTAATTGTTGAGTTTAGAAGGGGTTCCTAAACTCACTCATAAGACTCCTATATAAGCAAAGGAAAGATTGTGACAAATCTCATTGTATCATTATGGAGTTAGGATAAGTGAGAGTGCACTTGTGCTAGGAGCTTGGAAATTTCAGCAAGGGAAATTTTGCAATTGTGTGGCAATTTGTCCTAGGGTTCTTGGTGATTCTTTGTTTTTGTTTTAGGCCAAGGAAGGCTTCTGATTTCAGCGACACGTGTGAGGAAGAGAGAGGAGCAGGGTCGCACGTGTGAGAGAAAGGTACAGCCACACAAGTGAAACAGGTCGCACGTGTGATTTTCTAAGGCAATTTCAGGCTGCACGTGTGAGATTTTTGGGCAGGTACAACAGGTTTGTACGGCTAACGTCAGCAAGTGTACATGTGGCAATTGAGCAGATTTGCAGGCAGAGGAAGTTTCCAAAAATTTTGCTAAGGTTTGGTTTGCTGATTTTTCTGATTTTGGAGGACAAGGTTGTCCTCAATTTTGGGTGTAATTGTGACAACTGGGAGGGCTGGTTTTTTCCCTCTAAATTTCTAAATTTGACAAAGTTACAGAACATAAAAAAATTCTCATGTGTGTTGATGATTCATCTATGATCTTGTTGTTTCCGCTGTTATATTTTCAGTCAATAATTTTAGTGTAAAATTGTTCAGTGGTAACAGCTAGGGTTTATTGTTAGCTCACTAGGAAGCAATTTTCAGATCTGAAATTAGTCACATAGAGGTGCATATGAAAATTGACATGGTATCGGAACTTAGGATCTGAAGAGAAGGGGATCATCTTGAGACACATTTTTTGGCTACAACACTGGAAGATTGTTGTTCTTGTTCTGGGCAGGTCACCATGGTGAACACGTTGAAAATTGAGGACATGTTGGAAGGAGCAACTAACGTCCGAGCTTTGAAGGCTACGATGCTTCTTTTGTTGGAAGAAAATGATCTCAAGGAGTTTTTTGAGAGCGTGGTTGCTAGTCCTACCGATCCGCAAGAATTGGAAGCTCACAAGAAGAAGGAAGTGAAGGCCAAGCAAGTGTTGCTAGAATCCGTGAAGGATCACTTGATTCCTCACATTGTTAAGAAGGCGTCTGCCAAGGAAATGTATGATGCTTTGGTAGGTCTATACCAAAATGGGAATATAGGAAAAAAGTTACATTTGAAGCACCAACTTCAAGTTGTGAAGATGTCTAGTTATCACGTCCCCAGCTTTGGCGTTGTCTGACTGGTTGGTGGCTAGGGACGTTAGCATTAGTCGTGCAGTTAGCTATCACGCTAAGAGACAATGCACTAGATTGGTACATGAGTCTAGCTATAAACAGTCCACCAGGAACAACACAGTCTATTGCAGATGTGAAGAAGTTGTTGATAAACAAAATTCATAAGCCTAGCTCAGAAGATCAATACATGAATGAGATGATTGAAATCAGGCAGAAACCATGCGACTCTGTTTGGGAGATTGATCAAAGGTTCAAATGGTTGAAGGGTAAATTGAAGTATGTCACGACTGACATGCAACATAGACATATCTTTGTGAATTCACTGCTACCACATCTGAAATACCCTTTGAGGCAGCAAAAGTTTCAAACTCAGGTAGCGGCTCTGCAGGCATCTTTACAACTGGAAGAGAACCAGTATCAAAAGACCAATCCAACAATAGAAGAGCTAAAAGAGGATCTAATGAACCTCACATTTCAACTGAACCAGAATAAGGGCAAAGAGAAAATAGAAGTTGTTTGGTGTACTACATGCTGGACAAAAGGACACCACTAGCATGAGTGCCCAACTTTCCTGCAGTACATGGAAACAGGGCTACCAAACCCTTTGCCAACAGGAGGACCATGGTGCGAGATTTGTAAAATGCATGGCTATGATCCATATCATTGTCCAATGATCCAGAAGTACCAAACAGTACCTAAGAGCTCATACTGCAACTTTTGCAAATCAGTGGGTCATGATGACAAATATTGTAGGACAATGGACATGATGAGGGAAATAACTTCATATACTTATAGGGTGCAAGCAGAGATGATGACAAGGCAAGTTGCACCACAGTTCAACCAGGTACTACCTCCATATAACATTGCACAACCTCAGTATAACACTGTGCAACCTCAGTATAACCCCGCGCAGTATCATCAGGTACCTCAGTACAACACACCACGAGGAGATCGAGGTGGATAAAGAGGTGGAGGAAGAGGTAGAGGAGGATTTGGAAGAGGAAGAGGTTCAGTAGTATGTCATAACTGCCAACAACCAGGACATTATGCAAGAGAATGTCCACTTCCACCTGTGACATGCATGTATTGTCATGCAAAAGACCATGACACAGAGGACTGTCCAACATTATTGGGAAAAATTCAAGAAAAGAGAAATCAGAACAATCTGACTGTACAGTGGATTTCTACAGAAGTCAGAGATGATATGAGGAACATCAACATAGTCACGCGCGGAGGAGCTAAGACATGAGCTGATGCAGTAAGACAAGATCCAGTGCAACACCAATGGGTGAAGAAGAATACTGAACCACATAAACAGTTCGATGCAGGGAAAGATAAAGAAATATTCAAGGAGACAAGACATGAGTTCCTCAAGCAAGATGTTGCATCTACATCAACCGCGCAGCACACTCAGAACGTATCAATGTACGAAATTCCCTCCCCAATGGACCACACCAATGAAACACAATCTATAAAGCAAGTAAGTACCATAAATATTTTTCTGCAATCCTGTGTTAAGCTACTGAATAATCTAGCATCTTTTAAAGTTTTGCAACATATCTTAGAAAGATGTAACACAGAGGTAGAGGGGAAGTTAGAGCAGAAAACAATCAATCACCTCCATTCAAGAAGGAGGACAAGCAGGGAATTCAGATTGAATGCCAACATTGGGGATTTCAATATGGGAGACATTATATTGGACTTAGGCTCCGAGGTCAACGTTTTACCTAAGAAGACATGGAAATGTATGGGAGATCCCACATTAGGCTACTCACTTCTCCAACTAAAACTAGCAAACCAACACAAAGTTCTGCCAATTGGAATGCTAAAAGGTGTGACCATAGATCTGGATGGAGTGCGCACTAAGGCAGACTTTGAAGTGATAGAAATAGTGGATGGCACAACAACTTATCTGTCACTGCTTGGACTGGATTGAGCATTTGATAACCAGGCCATAATTAACTTGAAGACAAGGAAGATGACATTTGAATCAAGAGAATACAGATTCATTGCGCCACTAGACCCTTCAAAAGGAGAAAGGTTTGTAGAACCAACTTGTCTGGATTTAGAAGAGATAAACCAGTTATACAGAACCACCACGCGCGAAGAAGATTATGTCAACCCAACTGCAGATGGGGTACTCAGCTAGAGGAGAATCACATCATGTGCGTCTGACTCAGATACAGGTTTGGAGAATTGGCAGTAGAGATTACATGAAGAGTCTACAAGAAGGTGCGCAAGAATATACTGCGCAGTAAGATGGGTGGTTACCAAGATAAGAGAACCTCCCAGGTTTCATGGCATAAATGACTTAGAAGAATTCCTAACAAGATACGAAGATGAAGTGTTAGAGAACCAGAGGCTCTTATCCCTAGACATTGCACTCAAGGCAACATTTGCAAGATGGTGGGGTGCACACAAAGAAAAAGTTAAGGACTGGTACCAATGTAAGCGACTACTGCGCATTAGATTCGACTCAGAGTACGGGAGCAATAAGATGTCGAGATATGATGGACATGGGACACCAACAAAACATTTGGAGAGATGCAGAACACTATGTAGGATGACACCACTATAGGAATGGCCTCATCATTTCATCCACACATTGGAAGGAATTACAAAAAACCGGTATGTAGACCAGGAACTACGCAGAGGCATTGCAGAATGGACAACATTACAACAGAATTTTATAACAACCTTCTCATTTGAACATGAGAACCCCAACATGGATTCAACACTTAAACATATAAGAGGGGTGATATTTATTGATGAACCAGAGGTTGAAATCATGACTGAGTATCAACAACAAAACAGATAGACAGTGAAGGAACTATTGTCATGTTATCATGTGGAAGAAGAAGCACCAGATGAAGATGACCCACACAACATTCAGATTACAAAAATTGAAGGAGAAAGAGAGGTGGAAGGTCCATCTTTGGAATCATAAGTATTTGTTGCACCTATCAAAGTGAAGAAAGTCAACATTGGCATAACTGATAATCCTAAAATGGCAAGTATTAGAGATTATTGGGATGAACAAACAATGGAAAGGATAACAGAGTTACTGCGCGAATACAGTGACCTGTTCCCAACAAATTTGCAGAGATGAAAGGCATAGAAGGAGAGACGAAGATACCTCTCAAACCTGAGGCTAGATCTGTCAGACAAAGACCTTATAGACTAAATCCAATATATAAGCAGAAAGTGAAAGCAGAAATTGACAGAATGTTGGAAGCTAGTATCATAGAACCAATGGAGGAATCCGAATGGATAAGCCTTATGGTAGTTCAAGAGAAGAAACAAGGGGGGATAAGGATTTGTATATACCTGAGGAAACTGAATGATGCTTGCCTACATGACCCTTTCCCTACACCATTACAGACGAAGTCCTAGAGAATGTGGGAGGCCATGAAGCATATTCCTTTACAGATGGATTCTCAGGTTACCATCAGATCAATATTGCCCAAGAAGACAGGTACAAGACTACTTTTTCCACATAACGGGGATCCTACCAGTACACAGTCATGCCTTTTAGGCTGAAGAATGCACCAACCATATTTTCAAGGGTAGTAATAGCTGCTTTTAAAGAGTTCATACATCAGTTTCTAGAAGTGCATCTGGATGAGTGGACTGTATATAGTCTGTTAAAAGACCATGTGGAAGTATTAAGGCTGATGTTGGAAAGATGGAGGCAGTGTCAGATATCATTGAGTATCGAGAAGTGCTTCTTTGGGACACCTTTTGGAATATTATTGGGCCATATAGTGTACAAACAAGGTTTTCTAGTAGATCCTGCCAAGATTGCAGTTATTGTCAATTTACCACCACCAAAATCAGTGCGCCATATGAGAGAAACATTGGGACATACAAGCTACTACATAAAATTTATAAAAGGGTATGTGTAGATCACTACACCAATGGAGAAACTATTAAAGAAAGATACTAAATTTCAGTGGAATGAGGATTGTCAACAAGGTTTGGACACCCTAAAAGAAAATATGGTCACAGCACCTATTCTAGTATTTCTAGATTGGGAAAAGACTTTTCATGTGCATGTAGATGCATCTGTTATAGCACTTGGAGCAATTATGGCGTAGCCAGGAGCTGGGGATTTGGACCATCCTATAGCATTTGCAAGCAGAAAACTGTCAGAATCAGAGTAGAACTACAATACTACGGAAAGAGAAGGCCTAGCTATGGTCTATGCACTTCAGAAGTTCAAACATTACTTACTAGGAAAATACTTTAAGATGTTCACAGATCATTCAACCCTCAAATACCTAGTCAACAAGCCAGTGTTGGGGGGGAGGATCTGTAGATGGCTACTATTATTTGAGGAATTTGACTTTGAAGTGATAGTCAAACCACGGAAGCTGAATGCAAGACCTGATCACATGTCAAGGGTAACGAATGCAGAAGAACCTACCAACTTGGAAGACAACTTCCCTGATGCATAGTTATTTTCAGTCCAAAAAACTGATGAATATTTTGCTGATATTATTGAATACTTGAGTACAGGGATTGCACCACAAGAGTTTAACACTGCGCAGAAGAAAAATCTGGTAGTCAGAGCTACAA
Organism: Picea engelmannii; assembly: GCA_009831015.1. NCBI lineage: Eukaryota > Viridiplantae > Streptophyta > Pinopsida > Pinales > Pinaceae > Picea > Picea engelmannii. The sequence goes on along the minus strand of ML777908.1, from coordinate 820,367 downwards.
ACTATGAACTAATTGCAGGACACTTATACAAAATGGGCGCAGACAACATTTTGAGAATAGGTGTACTAGAACATGAAAGGCCTAGGATTTTGGTAGAAGCTCATGAGGGAATAGTTGGAGGACATTATGCAAGAAAAAGTTACTGCACAGAAGGTATTACGTGCAGGAATATGGTGGCCAACAATTCACAAAGATGTTAAGGAATATTTCCAAAGATGTGATGTCTATTAGAGGGTTGGTAAATCTAATAGAAGGGATGAGATGCCCCTAAGACCACAAGTAACTTTGCACGTATTTGACAAATGGGAAATAGACTTTATGGGAGCAATTAATCCACCAACAAGAAGGTCAGGAGCAAGATATATCATTACTGCAACAAAATACTTAACAAGATGGGAAGAAGCAACATCAGTAAAAGACTGCAGCGCAAAGACATCAACACATTTCTTGTTTGAGCAGGTGATCACTAGATTTGGTTTCCAAGGATTTTGATGAGTGACCAAGGCACTCACTTTATCAACAGTACTATCAAGGCTATGACTGAGGAGTTTGAAGTCTATCATCAGTAGAGTACACCATACCATCCTCAAGCAAATGGAACTGTAGAAGCCTTCAATAAGATCTTGGAAAATGCTTTGACAAAGATATGCAATGTCAACATGGATGATTGAGACTTGAAAATACCAGCAGTACTATGGGCATACAAGACTACACGTAAGAATTTGATAGGACAGACACCATTCAAGTTGGTGTATGGGCAAGAAGCAGCAGTGCCACTGGAATTCTTGGTACCCAGTCTGCACGTAGCAGCAATCACCAACATGACAAAAAGAAGTGTAATAAAGAAAAAGATTAAATCAACTAATGGAGATGGAAGAAGATAAGATTTTGGCAAGATTTCACCAAGAAGTACAAAAAGCAAGAGACAAAGCTTGGCATGACAGACATATCAAGAGGAAGAGCTTCAAGGAAGGAGACCTAGTCTTGCTCTATGAAAACAAGTTTTTTCAACATCCTGGTAACTTCAAAATGCATTGGTTAGGGCTCTATGAAGTCAAGACTGTCACAGATGGGGGATCTGTTAGTTAAAGGATCTGGCAGGAGCAGAGCTGAAAGGAATGATCAATGGGAGTCGACTGAAAGTACAGGGACAGTCGACCTCCTAGCACTTAAAAGTTACGACACAGTAAAAAAGACATGTACATAGTGTAATATAGTAGAAGTTAAGATAGAAAAATGAGAAAAGGGAGAAAAAGAAGGAAAAATAAATAGAAAAATAGAAAAGACAGAAAATACAAAAATATTGGAAAATACAGCGCGCAGCGGAAGTGGATTCAATGCAATGAAAAGAAAAATGTATGCGCGTAGCATATGGTTGACACATTGCACACTAAGGAAAAGTTACAACAAAAATACACGACGCACTCAAAAAGTTCAGTGCCACGGAAAAGGTACCAACGGTCCGAAAAAGCGAAAAACGACGGTAAGGGAAAAAAGGCGCCAACTGGGGGCATTTATAAAATTAAATGAAACATACTCATGCCATTAATCGTAGCCAAGGAAGCCTCTCCGAGAAGCTTCACAACATTGATGTCTCACACTATATAAAGGAGAAATGCGAGTAAGTTACAACTTATTGTGAATTTGCAAACTGCAGCGTTAGAAGAGCACACAAAGTAGAGCCAACTTGATGAGTGCACAATGCGAACCAATCGACGACCATCCGGTAAAAGCATCCAGTGCCCACGATGGCACCACCAAAGATTGGCGCGCCAAGCCAACCAACGAGAAAAACCCGAAGCAATGTTAGGGCACCTTACGAAACCGGCGAGGCCGAGCCAAAAACCACACAAAGGGGGGAATTCGTCGATGTTGACGCAATTCCATCGCCCCACATAGAACCAACAAGCCCCACACCAATGATGGAAGAATCCGACAAACCTACCATGGCGGGCATGGACATTGACTCGCACGACAGTGCACAGGGCCGACAAGTCGAAGATGCAAGCAACCCACAGAGATCGACAAGGGTCGAAGGAGCCCACAAAGCAAATGGGGCTACCACGGTGCCAACAAAGGCTATTGTGCCAAGACCACCACCCAGAGCAGGGTCTGCGCAACAATAGGAGAGTCTGGTGGAAGATATTACCAGCCAGCCAGACTCTGACGACGAAAAGAAACAGATGGAGGTTGGGACCTCAAGTGAGCCACCAAGAAGAAAGGGAAAACATCCCATGGCGTAGTCCCCACGCAAGCATCCCGACACAACCATCGTACTACCGTGCATTCCTAAGGGAGTGCAAACCACACCAACACTTCTAGGGTGCATGGAGAAGTTGAAATATTCAGACCACGACATGGCCGATGCTAGCAATTTCCCCGAGTTTGCGCAGCAGGTATAGCTTGACAGTATAGGTACATGCCCCTTTGGTCACACAATTCTACAACCAAAACCGTGGGCAGCCGGCCTGGCCAACACAGGAATTCTGAACCTGCTAGAAATTCCCCATTTTGGCAAGGGGAAAGAAATAAACAACTGCGTCAAGCAGTTGAGGGCAGTCCTCCATGGAGGATTCTTATTGTTGGAGGAACTCGTCTCAATAGACGTGGAACTAATTGCAATCATCAGAGGTCTTCCATCTATGTGCGAGAGCCTCGCGTAGTACCTTGATGATAAAACAAAGGAGAAAGCCCTGGCCGAGGAGATGAAGAAAAATTATGGCACGGAGAGGGGCTCGCACGAGATCATAATCAAGAGGATCAACGATGCAACATCGAGAATGGCCACCAAACTCATGGCCTGTAAGATGCTTAGAAAATGTCGCAAGGAGGAAGTCCCTGCCGTGGTTGTCGCAACTATAGCACAGTGCGCCAATGGCACTATGCTCAACTGGGCCTCGTATTTATTGAACTTGTTCCTCGAGGACTGCAAAGACGCGCATGACTTGGGAACAGAGTTCCACTATTCGTGGTTTCTCATCCTGATCGCATTGATGGGGTGGAGGGAGCCCCCATACTCTCAATTTTGTGACCAAATAGGTCGTTTCCGCGCAGCACGGTACACATAATCGGGGAGAACTTCGCACCCCAAGCATAGAAGTGGAAAAACAGGTACCTTCAATGAGATACAAGAGAGCGTTGTGAATACTTGGAGAATCACTCCAGACGTGGTCACACAATACAGGGAGATAACCAACTTCAGAGCGACAAGGCATAATATGTGGATCCAAGGGCACAGGGATCCAGGGAAGGAGTGGCTACAATTAAGATACTATGTCACTAAAAAGGATGTAGAAATGGCGATGAGGGATTGGCACAATGATTGGAGGATTCCAGTCCTGACTCCAAAAGTGCCTACGGGTATCGAGGTAGACGCATCGCCAACCAAGACACCTACAGGTGACACTGCTGCACCCAAAAATCCAACGAAGTCGAGGAAACCCAGCCAGAAGCCGATGCAATAGAAGAAGGGGAGTGCACTGAAGAAAGATGCGCAGGAGCACAAAAGGACACTACCCCAAGACAAGAATAACAAGGAGCAGGGGCCACTGCAACGCAAGAAACCCCCTCGAAAACCACCCCACAAGAGACAGGGCCACCTAAGTGACCAATAATACATACAGGGGGGGGGGGTGCGTAAGAAGGCAAAGGAACATAAGGAACTGCTAGAATACACTATCACCGAGGATGACACAGACCTCGTGGCAGAAAGAGTGTAGGCAGTAGAAGAATTTGAAGAAGCCCAGCACTAGAGAGGCAGAATACAAGACGAGTTGGCAGGGATAAAGCAGGTCCTCGAGCAGATCAGGCCAGCACAGAGGCCTAGCAGGGGAACATAATCCTTCCCCGAAGCACCAGCAGTAGAGACAAGAACTGCGCTGAGTGGTCAGGACACTGTTCAAACTATCACCCAGGCGAGTTTGACTTTCAAAATGACAGCTAACATGCTGCATATGAATGAAGCCGCAACCCAGACACCATTGAAGGACCTGGCGCAGGTAGAACTGGTATTAGCAAGAAAACCTACCAAGGCACTCTATAGGCTCCAAGTCAGTGTCACACAGAAGGTACAATCATGAACCAGAACAGATGCAGCAGATCTGCAGGAGACGAGAAATGGCAAGGACACCTTGGAATTAGTGGTCGAGCAAGTCAAGCTAGAAACCAAGGAGGAAAAGGAGCACAAAAACAAAATAGAACAGGGTGTGACAACAGTGTACAATCACATCCCTGACAACGCGCAGGCAGAGAACACAAGCGCAGAGGAGAAACTCAAGCTTATTTACCAAACCATTGAACACTATAGGCAAGAGATTGAGAAATTAAAAGAAAATATGGCTCCTACAACTCCTCTCGACGTCAGAGAGCAGAGGAAACAAGAAGTTGCACTCCAATTAGCAGAACTGAAGAAGCACGTAAGCACAACATAAGAGTTGTTTGACATGTTATCCCCGATATCTAGGGATAACTAGGAGATCATGTCTCGAGGCCCACATGGTCCTAGACATGGAGTACCAAGAGCAGGAGTGACTTGAGCATGGCCCTAGAGGGCCCACCTTTCTTCTTCTCAGCCAGACTTGTCTTGCCAGCAGTACCAGCTTCCATCACCACCGGCCTGGGCTTGCGTCAGAGAGGACTCTTGCTCCATGAGGTAATTGGTCTGAGGTATCATGGTATGTGTCATATTTGATTGTTATAACCTTCTTACATATGCATTAGGTTCCTTTCATTTCGGATGACTGCTTGGATCTT
>ML777908.1:793435-814688 GCA_009831015.1 Picea engelmannii | reverse complement strand
CTCATTACACATGGCTTGAATAATCCTTTGAGGAAACTTTCCATCGCTTGTGGGTATTAGCCCAATAGGTTGTCTTGTTGGTTTCCTTAGCTTTGTATAGTAGATCTGTGTAATGTCTTTGAGCTCTTAGATGATTTGTTAGGAATTTCATGCATATGTTTGATAATTTTAATGATGAGATATGATGTCTAGGACTGATGAGCCCATGGAGGGCGTAGTTTTTGATGTGCAGGACCATGCCCGCCGGACAGGTACCAAAGGATCAGTGCACATGGGGAGATGATTAGTTCGGACCTCCATGGGGCTGAAGAGCCCATCAGATGGTTGTTGGGATGGCAGAGGCAGGACAGAGTTATGACGAGCCCTTGCCTGGAGAAGAAGAAGGACACCCTCATCAGGACATTTTGGCAGAGATTTGACCTATGGGGATCAGCCCCTTGCAGATGGGACGATGGCCTTGATGGATAGGATGCCACCTAGGACTAGCTGGACGTTTTCTGGAGCAGATGGCAGCGTGTTGGGCTTGTTTGGCACACATAGCAGGTTGCAGGAGCCCCAGAGGGGCCAACGTCTAGCTTGTTGGATGATGATTATGCCCTGAAAGGGCCAACGTCTCCCCTATGGGGGCCTGACGTCTCCATTTTTTGCTCACTTTTGGCATTTTTAGCATGTAATGTGACAAATAATTGAATAATGTAAAGTCAGCCTTTTCGACTGTTTTAAATGACCTAATTGTTAATTAAAGGTCATAGAGATCATATATATTGAAGACGTTTTACCCTCATTTGAACATAACATAACTTGCTCTCTTGTGAGAGATACTTTCTAGTCTTTTTCTTGGTTATTCTTGTCTTTTGGAGTTGAGGCTCTACATCTTGGAGGATTATCTTTTGGCATGTGCATGGTGCTATTTATCATTGGAAGGTTTACAACTAGGGTTTGATTATGCTTCTCCATGAATTTATAAGTGTTTTTCTCATCAAAACTTATTGAATGAATGGTTGTTGATTAAATATCTTGCATGTATAATTACATTGTTATTATTTGCTTAATCATTAAAACCCTAGGGAGCCAACACACAAGTAGGTTGTGGCTTCATGTCCCCATGGTAAAAGCTTATTAGCCATTGATTAGAGAAGGTTTAGCCTAGCCATAGCTACACTAGCCATTCTCTTTTCTTGAGTTAGTTTTGAACATAAATTGAAGAAAGAAGGCGTCCTAGGCCTAATTTATTTTACACCTAGGGTTTGCTTCTAGGGTTTTGAAAAGCCTTGTCTCCAACAACACTTTTCAGCCATAGATTTGTGTTTATTAACTAGCCGTTTGCCAAAAGAGTCCTAAGGAAAGAAGAAGAAGCTTCAGGCCTAGCCTTAGCTACACCTGAATAAGCCTTCTCCTCTTAGGGTTTTAATTTAGTGGCCCTGCCATAGCAGCACCATTAAACTTATCCCTCTTGTCCTTAGGTTTAAGTCACTCCAAGCCATTAGCTTCTCTCCATTTGACTCCATTAACCCAAGGCACTAGTCTAGAAGTACAACGTTGAGCTTTTTTGTGCTTAAATACTCTTCCAAACTCTTTAATTTTGAAACCCTAACTAACCCTAGCGTCTAGACTAACCCTAATGATGATGATGTCTTGCCTTGTTTGATTTTGTGCTTGGACCAAAAGTTGCGGCTGACTCATCTCTATATAGCCATTGAGGTTTTATGCAATTCCATTGGTTGATTTGTCAAAAACGTCCACCTCTTTGACTAGCTAACCCTAACCCTAAAACAGAAATAATATAGGTGACGTCACACTTGTTTGATCTCTTGTTTGGCCTGAAACGTTGTGACATTTATCACCTTATTTGATAGACTTTGAGTTATTGATTACATTCATAAGCTTATTTGAGAAAACGTTCTACTCATTGTCCTCAAATTGACCTGTAAATAAGGCTGACGTCACCCTAATTCTGCATAGTGACGCGGCAACAATATTGGTATACGAGCTTATTTACCGCATTATGATATAACAAGAATTGATTGTGTACATTGAATGCCTTTACCATTTTGTATTTATTGAAGAAGTTCTATAAGCCTTTGCCTTTATCAGTAACCATTGACTTCGTCAATAATTACATTTGATCATTCCTCATATATATGTTGAAGATAGTCATTAATATTTGAAGTACTAACCACTGCAGCACATTTTAGCTTTCATTTGTCTTGTCTCGCAAACAGGTGCCCTTATCAGTGGAATATCTTCTTTGACTATCTCCTTCTTGGCAGTAATCTGTGAAAGGGAACCTTTATCTTGATCCTATAAACTTTAAGCCCTCTCAAAACCCCAGATTACTAGGGACGTCTCCCTTGGGATTAGCCACCCTAAATAGAAAGAGCTCCCCATCGAGGTGACAGTGGGTGGAGAAGTTCCTGTTACGCCAGTTTGAAGCCTTGACTCAAGCTACCTAAACCCTTCCTACAAACTGTGCGATAACATGACAGAGCCACACAACTCTGGACAACGCTAGAAGAGGATGAGCAGGTCCAACAGTGGAACCAAGAAGAGGGAAGGCTCAGCGCAGCCATACAAGAGATCAAGAACAAACATAAAACAATGAGCATCACAGAGCGCCTGAAAGGTAATCAGAACTTGAAGAAGCTGCAGGTAGATGTAAAAGCCGCACAGATTCAAAAACATGAGAGACAGGCGAAAGTATAACCCCTCCAGGACCAAGCAGCGCAGACGATCGTACAACTGGAGGACGAAAAGAAGAGAATGGCACAGGTGCACACAGAGAGCACAACACTGATCCAGGAGGAGATCACAGCGTAGTCAATAGAGGCACTGACAGAAAAAGTCGTGCAGGCCAAGACGCGAGGAAGGGAACTAGCAGAGAAGTTCCAAATTTTGGAAACAACCATGGAAGGAGTGCACACTAGCTAAGTGGCTCGAGACGAGCCACATGTCAGTGTTGGGGGCATGTTGGGCGCAAGCCAATTTTGAGGAAAAGCCCATTTTTTGGAAGATAAAGCTTAATTTGGAAAAATAAAGCTGGCACCAACACATGCGAAGAAAAGTCGCATGCAAAGGAGGAAAGCATGCAAGCAGGAAAACCTAACCACATTAGGGTTAGGGTTTTTGTAAGAGATTGTAATGGATGATAAGCTAAAAATTAGTATAAATAAGTAACTAGGAGGTCTAGGTCGAGGTTCTAGAGGTTTTCTCTGTTCGGTTAAGGAAACTATTGTAAGATCTGAAACCATTTTTGTAAGTTGTTGAGTTGTAGGAGAATCAAGTAGCTAGATATTGAGGGTTATATCATAGGCTAAGGAGCCTAGTGCGATCTAGTCAGCCTCATAAAGGATTGTGGAATTTGTTTTGTGATTGTATGATCAGAATTGTAGTGTGCGCAGCGCCATATATTACAAAAATCTAAATAAAAGAGCATAAGAAGCCAAATCTTTGTGGACATAGCCCAGGAGGGGGTAAACCACGATAACATATGTGTTATGTCTTGTGATTGATTGCATGTTTACCTTCTGTAGTAGTTAGACTATGAATGAATGAATGGATAATTCTATGAGATCTGTTATATGTTAGATCTGTTAGAATGCATGCATAGACTTAACAGATGAATGAATACTAAGAATAATAGAAAGAACAACCAGATCAAGGCCTAAGAAGATGAATTGCAATCTCGGATCCCTATTATTTCCTAGACTGCAAGCATCTGAGCATTGTAGTCACCCATAGGACTATCTCGGATGAGACTGTGTAGTAAATTATATGTGTTGTGTTTCCTTCTGGTTTACCAGGAGGGCCGATAGTTTTAGAGGGTTTTGTTGGAAACCTGTTGAGATCTGAACCTGGATCAACCCGAGAGTAGGAAGAGAGAGTAATAACCAACAATAACCAAGAGTCTATTGGGTATAAAAATTGGCGTTAGGAGAAGAATCGTCGAAGGAAACGATGCTTGGGGGGAAGGTCTCCAGCCTCTGGACATCATGTTGGAGCAAAGCCACTAGCTTCCATCATGCAAGCTGAGGGAAAAATACCTATAGAGAGACACACTACTCAAAGTGATCCTCACTTGGGGGTCGTTCCCATCGTAACGTAGAAGTCTTTTCTAGAACGAGCTTAGTCTTTGTTCTTTCTCGTGCTCGTAAATACATGAGAATAGGTTACCGAGCTCAGTCTTTTTCCTTTCTCGTGCTTGCTAATACATTAGGTTACCGAGTATACTTTCATCTATTTTTCGGACTCGTAAAAGCTATACGAAAAAAGGAACTCTTTGGAGTCTTCTTTAAGCGCTTTTCAGACTCCCTAAACATGAAAATATTACCGAGGGATCCTTCTTCCTTTCACACTCATTAAAAGGTTTGAAAGGGCATCTTTCGAGTGATAGTCTATCTCTTTTTCGTCCTCGCGAAACTAATTATGAAAAAGGACTACTCTAATCAAGCATGATTAGAAGAGTTCTCCCCTGTATTGTTTTACACTTTTTTCGGGCTTGGGAGACTAAATTTACGAAAAAATCATCCATGGAGTCGTCTTTAAGTTCTTTTCAGACTCTCTAAACATGAAAAACCACTAATTTTACCTTCTTTTGGCTCGTAAAATTATGCATTGAAGGACCTATGTGAGTCCAATCTCCAGGACCCATACGGGACCGAACCCCTCCTTCCTCAGGTTCATTAAACATATGTCGAGGGACTCATCCGAAGGATGAGCTATACCAAGCACATGTTATCTTCCTCGAGCTCGTTAAACAAGAAAGAGGTACTCATCTATCTGGATGGGGGAAAAATTGAAGGAAGTGAGTCAAGTTTTTTGGAATCCGTTATGGCAGTTATTGTCGCCCTTGAGCATGACACATGTTTCTGTCTCGTCCACATGTTTGTGTCTCGTCTTACAGTTGGGTAATCTTCTTGTCTCTAAGTCATACCAATTCCATGTGTCGCCATACTTTTTCATTCTAGTCGAAGAGTGTTCTTATTGTTGTCACATTATGTTCTTGGTACTCGTCGAGTCAATGTTGCCAAGTAAGATGTCGTGCCTCATCATGTTCAAGGGAAGTTTCACTTCAAACCATCCATCTGCAGTATTACCAGTTTTCATTTCCTATGTTAGTCTGTACTCATTTCATCCACCATCTCACATCACTTTATTGTGTCAGTTTCATGTCGATGATGGGGGATACATCATGGCCCTCCTTCGACGAGTTTGTTCTTGTCAACTTCAACACATTTTTCGAGAATTAGACTTAGAAACCAGCTATTACCTTGGGACCTGCATGCTTCAATGGTAGGCCTCATCATTTCCGATAGTAGGTTTACATCATTGACCTCTGATCGGATGATTCCACGAATGTTTGACCTCAGCTCATTTATTCACATTTGATGGAATGTACTAGGGTACCTTGGAATCCATTTTCATCATTGGTGATTTTCCTCGCACTTGTTAATAGTTTACCTCAATGACCAGTAATCAAATGGTTTCTACCATGTTCAACATCAAATAATCTATTCACATGGCTAGATTCGTACTGCAATGGGATCGGGATGAAGACCTTGGGTTGGGCACTCACTTTGTTATGTGTTTTTCCCAAGATGTGATGGAGATCATTTGAACATGTAAAAGATTCAATACAATCACCATGCTAACAATCTTACTAATATATATATATATATATATATATATATATATATATATATATATATATATATATATTGTCATATAGATCCACATTGTATTGATCCGTGGCTATGTTTTGTCATCTCGTAGCTCCACTGTGTATTTTTCATGGCTGCAATCAGTTCATGTCATGGAGGTATGGATCCACATTGTATCTTTGGTGGTCATATCCTTAGTCATTATTCTCATGGATCCACAGTGCATTGGTTGACGGTCATGCTTTGAGTCATCCCGTATTCCGAGCATAGGTATGCCTGCCTAGGAAATGGAACATATTTGTATACTGACTGATGATTGTTTGCAGCTTCTGTCAGGTTCTCCTACTCCAAAACCCTTGCATTGAAGAATTTGTAAAGTGTTTCGGCTATTAGTTTCTCTTCTGACCTCACACTTTAGGGGGCATCTGTTACACACCAAAATGTCACACTTAAGTGTCGCATCTATTTACACCTAAGTGTTGCAAGTTTTGTAAAGTGTCATATGCACCTTACTAAGTGTTGCATGCACTTGTCAAGTGTCGTATGCACCTTACTAAGTGTCGCATGCACTTTGTCAAGTGTCGCATGCACTTTACTAAGTGTCACAACACTTTGACACCATGAAAGAACATTCTTCACAATCCCTAGTTAGTGTGGAGGAGAAACATATCATATGAAAGTAAAAATACTATGTGCACATGAATTATTCATTATTATTCATAAAAAGGAAATTAATTTGGTGTGAGAATCCACCTCACATTTAGTTTCCTAATCTCAAGGAGAAGTTGAGACTCTCATGGATGGTTGAGGGATTTTCTCAAACCAAAATGCTAATTTGGTGGATCATAAGAAATATTTCCTCCTTAAAATACTTAAGAGATATTTTCTCCGTAAAATCCTTGAGATATATTTTCTCCCTAAAAATCTTGGAGATCCCAATTTAGTGGATCTAGTGAGTGATCTTCTCCACGGTGGTTAAGCCTCCAAATCCTATATAATGAGGGCTTTCCATGGTGAAGGGGAGAAGATTTGAGGTATGAAACCTTTGATCCTGGGGATAGAATTTAGCATTTTGATTTCAAGATTCATGCAAGGGGCTGGAAGAGGAGAGCTTGGTGAAGATACTACATTGTCAAGCATGCTTTATAAGAGCTTTCTTTGGCTTTTCAATTAATGAAAACTTGGCCTATTCCCTTCAAGTTCTTGTGTTCTACATTTGCTTGTCTACTGTAGTTTCAGTATTCATAGATATATTTTCTTTATATAATCATCTAGAGTAGGAAGAAGAGTTCCTTTGCTAGTCTTTGCAGGGTTTCATTTGTGTTGAGGAGCTTGGAGATCAAGCCTATGGATTGGAGTAGCGAGGACGAACATCGCAACAAGGTACGCCACATCATTCTTCTTCTCTCTTTCTTGATTGATCTAGTCAGATCTATGGGGAAAGTAGCAACCACTTGTTCTCTTCTGTCTTTGGAACAAAGATAGGGGTCTTGGTCCAAAGGGAAGCTTAGCCTATCTGTAGGGTAAGATTTCTCACAACACCCATAAACTAAGAAGGTAGTGTATAGTCGAGATGTGGTATTTAAAGAAATAAAATATGTTGTCAAATAGGAAGTCCTACCAAGGGAGGAAGAACCAAAGAAGATAGAGTTTGAATTGAAGGATAATGAATCAAAATATATAGAAGAACATGAATAATAAGATGAATAGCATCATACTTCAGTATTGAGGATATGATGGACAGGGATGATTTTAAGGATGGAAATTTATTTTAAAATGTAGAAACTTTGGCGAATCTTACTAGTCCTTCGTATGCCAACTATAAATGTTTGGCGATATTTTTGTAAAAATATTCAAATTTCAAAGGATTTTATATAGTTTTTATACAATTTTGGCGATTTTTAAGGTAAAATAATTTTATCCTATAGAATTTGGGCGAATCATTTTTAAAATAGTGAATCTCGTTTTTGGAAAAACCATAGAAAATTAACCCATGAGCGAAATTTAGCCCCTAAAATCATCCATGATGGATAATTGTTCCCAAATTCTTCGACAACTGTTGAAAACAACAAATGCATCTTCGTCAAGTGAGCACTTTGGAGGCATCACCCCCTTCAAGGTACAAGTTAGTTTTGATATTCCCATATTTGAAAGTTAGATAGATGCAGATGTTTTAGAAAAGTGGTTAAATATACTAGAAGGTTATTTCTTTGTCCACAATTTTTCCGATAGGGAAAAGATCACCTTTGCGCTCCTTAAGGAAGTCCCCCATGTCAAACATTGGTGGGAGACTTACAGTGAGCCGAAATCCACAGAGTCGTCTAGAATATTTGGGGTTGATCCCACTTGGGACTCTTTTATGGATGTCATAAAGGAAAAATATTACCGTGTTTGAAACTACGACGACCAGTGCACGAGATGGACCACACTACGTCAAGAGAGGAACCAAATAGTGTCAGAGTTCCCAAATACCTTCCATACCCTGCGCACCAAGCTGGGTATCAGAGAGTTCGAGTGGAATATGGTTCTAAAATAACATGGGGGCCTACATAGGTACATCCAAACAAAAACAAATTTTCTGGACATCTTGTCGTTGGGAGCAGCGTATCGATACGTTGTCAAAATCAAGCAAAAAATTAATTAGAGGAATAAGCGAGAGTTTGGATCTGTGAATGCATCACAACAGAAGTAGGGAAAAGGCAACCCCAACACACTGAAAAAAGGAGAAAGCAAGTATGGACAACCTCAGGACAACCAGTCTAAGTCATAAACAAAGAAAGGTAATGGAAAGACGAAGAAAGAAACTAGGAAATGGTGCTAGTTCCATAAAATCCCCTAACACAACACCAATGATTGTTGTTCGAAGCAATCATTAGTGGCCTAGTTGAAATCCTTAGAGACACATCTAGGCTCCAATCATGATTCAAATCCAAACAAGGGAAAGTCGATCATTGATGCAGAATCCAGTGCCACAGTCACTACCACCAAGATCTAGCCAAATGAACCAGAAGAGTCACAGGAAGGTGAGTGCCTTTTTCACTTGCAGATGTGAGTGAGGGTTGCTCCACTAGATTTAATTATTGATAGCAAAAGCTCAAAGTTTTGGAATACTGAGAGAGAGGGGGGGCATCAATCAATATGAGCATTTTTTACCACTTTCAATCACAATATATATAAACTTCAACTTTATCAGCAATATTCAATAGTTTATCACTTATGCATTCAATATATCATTGCATCCAAGATATGCCTCAAGCATATACCATATAGTAAACCATATGCCAAGTATCCAAGATGTGTCGATGTCTCAATAATATGCCTCAAGTATGCACCATAAAAACCAAGATCATATACCAAGTATATGCCTCACACATGTGCCAATCGTCACAAAGATGTGCCTCTAACAATGAACCATAAAAACCATACACAATGTACGAAGAATATATCTCAAGCATGTATGTACCTCAATAATATGCATCCATGTACCCAAGAGGCCTCCAAGACATGACTTAAGAATGTGCCAAACCATCCATGCATCAAATACATAAAGACATACCTTTACTCATAATGAAACTTGATGCATACCATCTCAGACCTTGTAACAACCTTGATGTGTCATCATGCCTTGCTGCAACCTAGACCAAACATCCTTCTTCAAAACCTTTTCTCAAATCCACGACTTGTACACTATAAACCCACGGATGTCTGCATCTTTCTCCACTACGACCCGCAGATAACCTCAAAAATCTAGTTTGCAGACTTTTCCCTTCACTTGCCTTCGCTTCCTCGAATATGCTATGAAATTTTTTTTCCAAAAGATCACTTGAAAGATATATAATCATTGAGCTTGTGTGTGTAAGAATGAGAGGCTTCTTGTGGTGTATTTATACTTTTACAAAGTAACTTCTTTCCTTACTTTAGGGATTTCTTGCTACAACCACTTTACCCTTTAGTTAATGACTTGCAACCGTTTAGGGCTTCGTAACCATTCTTCAAGGCTTCCAACTTGATGTGGGTATATCTCTTCAACCGCGAGGAACCACATGACGTACCACCTACCATCAGAAATGGCATGATGAGGACTATCCATCTTTAAGGATTTTACATGCATTTGCACTGTCCTTCATGCTCTTTTTCCTCAAACAACTTTGGGATTCATGACAATACCTCTAGGGCTTCTCAACCACTTAGCCATATTTCCAGGGCTTCTTCTAGGGTTGACTAGGGTTGAAATCAATGCTTCTAGAGTTCATCTCGAGTTGACATCAATGACAATTGACTTTCCAACCAAAAAAACCTCATCTTAGCAGAGGTCGTCAAATGGTTAGAGTTGCCGACAACAGGACATCCACAGTGGCCAACATCGGGTAGCTTAGCCAAGGAAAAGATCTCCGTGTTAGCCAAGGGTGTTGCATGCCCTATGGAATCAAGTCCTTCAAGGATGAGGTATTATGTGATGTTTCTCCACTTGAAGTTTGTGATGTTCTTTTAGGCCAACCATATATGTGGAAACATCATGTTGTGTATGAGTCTAGACCTCATAGTTACATTTTTACTGTGGGAAGACAAATGTACAAGATACCAAAGGTAGGTCCACCTACAATAATTTGTCCTCTTCATGATTCGCTCTCAAAGTGAATGGAAGGTCACAGACACATCTGTGGCCTCTACACAATGCTCCTCTATGCATTAGAAGTAAGTGGGCAAAGTCATGGACCCCTCTGCCTACTCCCGACGGGCCCTGGGAATCCATCTCGATGGACTACAAGTCAGGTCTCCCCTCAACTAAGCATGGCAATTACTGTGAATTCATGGTTGTTGATTGATTCTCTAAGATGTCCATTCTGATTGCCTACAAGAAGAGTATCACAGTCGAGGCCACTGTCAAGCTCTTCTTCGAGCATGTATGGGTACACTTTGGACTACCACAGATCATCATATTAGATCGGGGCAACAAATTCTTGAGCACATTCTAGTCGAGCTTCTGGTCATTGTTGGACACCAAGCTCACAAAATCCACTACCTTCCACCCTCAGACTAATGGACAAACATAGGTCGTCAATAAGATGATTGTGCATATCCTGCGCATGTACAACTCCAAGCATCCACATGTTGACTTAAAATTTTGTCACCTGTTATAAAAGACTGCAAAGGATTGCGAGGCCTAACTACAGACTATTATATATGTGTGTGTGTGTGTGTGTGTGTGTGTGTAATTAGTAGGTGGGGTCCCCTTTAAGAAAACTCAATGATATTAATTTTCAATCATTTCTCTCAGTATTTATACATATCTGTTTCAGATACATGATGGTAAAGGTTCCACTTCCATGAAGAGTCTTGGCATGATGATACAAGTCAATTTCAATTGCTTCTTATTTTTCATTGTGATGACATATCATTTATCAAAAGAAAATTATGAAATTTAGGCTATAGATGATTATACATGCAAAAAAGAGGTTAGAATCCTTTTTGGAAGCAAGTTTTTATAGCATTATATGACTCCCTTATACATATGACATGACCTTGCTATAAAAAGCATAGAATATGCCAAACATTTTATTGCTCTAATAATTTGAGTTCCCTATGGAGATAACTTATATTATGGGATGACATAAGTTACAAGGACTTGATATTTGATATGATGGCACTTATACATGATATAAGTTTGGGTTAATGATATGATTTATATGGCGCAAGGTATAAATTTCAAAAGGGCTCGTATTTGTTTTAACAAGAGGTGTCTTGTATGTTTATCGTTGCATGGTATAAGCATTTTATGGTATATTGGACGCACTATACAAATCATAGTGGATGACAACAGTAATGATTAGATCCTATTTTCACATGTGGATTACAATTTGGTTAGTTATAAGATGTAACAAGGGAGGATCTCCATGATTGAAATGTTGATATGCATTATGGTTGGCACTCACTTGGCATTGTTTTGAACACACGATTGGTCTGACATGCTATGTGGTATATGCCAGAGGTTTAAATTAGTCGATGTGGCATATGTTATGGCATGAGGTTTATGATATTCCATTTGCGTTGAGTTGTGGCACTAGCTATGCATTTAATACAACAAGATGTGGGCATCTACTCCATAGTCCTGTGTTCGTCACCTTGCTAGCTTGAGGGTTTTTCAAGGTTCATTCCATATGTTTTTGTTGCTGAGAGAGCTTGAGCTCTGCTTGTTGGTCCAAACCCTCGCTTTTGGTAGTTTTGGTAATTGTCTTGGCTCTCGACACTGATATAAAATGCATTTGATAAGGTATGAGTTGCAACTTATCTTACATCTCTTGCAAAGCATTTGTCTTTACATTGATTAAGTCTTGGCTCTGGTTGGCATACCCTATACATGGAATGTTTTCTTTTCCCTACTCTGTCATTTGTTAAAGAAAATGAATGAATATGTGTTTATTTTTTGAGATTTTTTTGAGCTATTTATTTATGTGTCCATACTCTCACTTTCTGCATGATTATGAGTGTTTGAAAGATCTTTAAAATGGATAGAGTTCTGGGTTTTTGTCTTTGGTTCGCATGAAAAAAGAACTGAATTTGAGATCGACTTTTTTGCGTTGATTATGAGTTTCGTGGTGATTGTTTAAGATCTTAGTAAGATCAGATGTTTTGAGTGTCATGACTATGGTGCTTCACAGTGTCCACAGTGGAAGGGAAGGGGAAGAAGGCAGTAGGCATCAGCAGCGGAGTTTGATGAGGTTGCTGACAGGTTTCAGAGGGAGATCTTGTTGGTCTCCGCCCTTTCAGGTACAATTTCCAGCGAGGGGACTTGGTTGGTGGATAGCAGAGCCTCTTGCCATATGACAAGTGCACGAGAGTTGTTTGATAGTTTCACAGAGACTGGCTCAGACTTGTGTGTGGAGCTTGGTACGGGACCCAAGCATGCAGTACGAGGATCTGGTACAATATCGTTCTGATTGGAGTCAGGTGAGGTATTGAGGGTGTCAAATGTGTTATCGGTGTCAAAACTCAAGAGGAGTGTTCTCTCAGTCTCGGAGATTGAGAAAAAGAAGGGCTACCACATATTATTTCGAGATGGACGAGTGTTGTTTGTGCCCAGATGATCTAGCTTCGAATCAACACTGGTACTTGGAGTTAGAGAGGGCAACCTATATAGGCTGAGGGGCCAACCTATGTGTGTTGTGGCTAGCAAGAGCAAAGAGACAAATGAGGAGGAGAAAGTAGCTCCACCAGTGATGAGGCAGGTAGCCCCACCAGTAGCATAGGCTCAAAGGAAGCATGTAGCTCCACCAGTGGTACAGGCTCAGAGAGAGTCAACCCTCAGGATCCAATGTGGAGGAGCAGCCTCCCAGGACTGTTCAAAGGAAGTTGGACTTCAAGGGGAGTCAGCAGGCTCAGAGGGAGCATCACTCATCCAAAGGGAGTGTACCTTCAGGGACAGGTGGAAGAGAGGAATCTTCAAGCGGGTGTCATGGGTTGAGGAGGCTAGACAGGAGGCTCTGAAGCAAGAAGCTTCTATGAGCAATGTATCCTCCATGGAGGACCCATTTATTGTGGCAGGATTTGCCTCAGTGACTAAGGAGGTAGCTAGTCAGGATTGGACAACAAGATTTGCTTCAGTGACTGAGGATGCAGCCAGTTAGAAGGATTGGAGAACAAGATTTGATTCAGTGACAGAGGGAGCAGTCAGTCAAGAGGATTGGAATGCGGATGTGGTAACAGACCCAGTATGGAAGAGAAACATACTTCCTAGTGATAGAGGATGGAATGTCTCCCTTGCTAAGAAGAAGTGTTGAAGCTTTTGTAGCTTCGTGAGGCATTCCCACAAGAGGCCAAGGTGTCAGGCATGTGGGAATCTTTGTTGGCACTGAATTACACTTTCGTTTCAGTGAAATCGGCCTTGGAATAAGGCTAGGGCCTCATGGACAAGATGACAGGCTTTTTGGGCTCGTGTTGGGGTTTCACACCCACAAAGAGGAATAAAATATTCTAATTAATTGTTGAGTTTAGAAGGGGTTCCTAAACTCACTCATAAGACTCCTATATAAGGAGAGGAGAGGAGAGATTGTGACAAATCTCATTGTGTCATTATGGAGTTAGCATAAGTGAGAGTGTGCTTGTGCTAGGAGCTTGGAAATTTCAGCAAGGGAAATTCTGCAATTGTGTGGCAATCTGGCCTAGAGTTCTTGGTGATTTTTGTTTTTGTTTTGGGCCAAGGAAGGTTTCTGATTTCAGCCACACATGTGAGGAAGAGAGAGTAGAGTCGCACGTGTGAGAGAAAGGTACAGCCACACGTCTGAATCAGGTCACACATGTGAGAGGGTTGTATGGTCCGCACGTGCAAGGAAAAACAGTACGGAAGAGAGCCGCACGTGTGAGGGCAGAAGGACAGCCGCACGTGTGATTTTCTGAGGCAGTTTCAGGCTGCACGTGTGAGATTTTTGGGCAGGTACAGCAGGTTCGTATCACTGACGTCAGCAGTCGTACGACTGACGTTAGCAAGTGTACAGGTGGCAGCTGAACAGATTTGCAGGCAGAGGAAGTTTCCGGAAATTTTAATGAGGTTTGGTTTGCTGATTTTTATGATTTTGGAGGACAAGGTTGTCCTTAGTTTTTGGTGTAATTGTGACAGCTGGGAGGGCTGGTTTTTGCCTTCAGAATTTCTGAATTTGACAAAGTTACAGAACATAAAAATTTGTGTCTCGTGTGTGTTGATGATTCATCTCTGATCTTGTTGTTTCCGCTCTTACATTTTCAGTCAATAATTTCAGTGTAAAATTGTTCAGTGGTAACAGCTAGGGTTCACTGTTAGCTCACTAGGAAGCAATTTTCAAATCTGAAATTAGTCACATAGAGGTGCATGTGAAAATTGACAAAATTGCCAGGTCTTTGCAAATTTTCATGCAAATTCGACAAAGCTATATGTGACTTTCTCAATCTAAACCTACATCAAGAATACAGAGAGTGTAATAAGCATAAAAGTGCTTATGTGCAAATGAGATTCACTGTGCAATCACATTCAACAAGGACCTTTGTATATGAGCTCCCTATGTCATATGGGCATCTTGAGACATAAGAGTTTGACTGAGCTATATCTAAACAGGTATGATCCATTTATTATGCAACAGCAGTTAAAAGGGACACTTTTGTGCACAGGCTTGAGGACATCATGCCGCAATAAATGGAAGAATCAAGGAAGAACATTACAGCCTGTAAACCCACAGAAAGTACATTATCTACAGCACTATTTTCACGCCTGTATTAACAGTATGGCTGTTATGCTGTTAGCATTCTTTTCAGGCCAAATCCAATCTTCTCCCAACGTTTTGATAGCGTGTAGACCTCTAGCAGCTTGACACAGTAGTGAAGGGTTAAATCGCCATTATTTACTTAAATCAGCATGCAGAAAAATAATGACATATTCCAGCAAAGGGTTTTAGCATTGTGGATTGAATGGATATTCTACCCCAGATATGACTTACAGCAGGTGAAAAATGACACGTGGGAAGTGACTTCTTTAGAGTATTGATGGAAATTTTCATTGAGCAGATCCAAAAGAGGCTGTTAGAATGGGTTGACCCTTCAAAGAAATTTGTTTGATTGGAAACAGGCTTAATACTAGAGAGCAGTGATCCACCTATAGTGGATATTTATGGCATCCTTATCCATGGAAGTGGTTGTTGAAGGTTTCTTCCATTTTAAGCACATCAATTTGACTTGTCAACCACCTAGGGGCAGCGATTCTTCATTACTTGCTTCAAAGTTCATGGCACGTATGTTGAGGTATTTTTTGTACTATTGCTGGAATGATGGGGCCATCCCCTCCCTTTTTGGAGTTAGTTGAGTTTTAACGCCACTTCATGATGGGATGACTCCTTTTTCATTTGAAGCGAGGTGCTCAGCATAATCAATCACTCATGTGGAGGAAAGACCTAGCATAAGAGGAGACAAGGAGCAGTTGAATAGGGGTTTTAAAGGATGGGTCATAGTCAAACATGAAAGCAGTTAATCAGTGAGCCATTGTACACAGCCCTAGGATGCAACTCCTTTGAGGATTTGTTGGTAGTTAGATCTATTTTGCACATGCTTGGAGGCAGCCACGTGAAGGTTGTATAACAACCATTGACCTCTTCTCAGCCATATCCCCATGAAAAGCCACCTTGTGAGAAGTTTGTTAAATCAGTTGGAGTGGAGCACCCAGCAGTGAAGACACTGCTTGAATGATGGATCTAAAATAGCTATTGTTGTGATCAAAACGGTTGACATTTAGTTGGAGGCCTTTTTGACTCTTGACATGTTTAATCACTCAATTAAAGGAAGGGCCCCTGCCCTCATGAAGACACATGGCAGAAAGAGGTTCTGGAATCTTTTTAAGGTTTAACCACCTTGCATGCACATTTGCCTAAGCTACTAACTTTGCTGGATGTATCTTGGATTATGCACTTGAATCCATGCTGTGGCCCATTATTTGAGGTCCTTTTCACCTTGATGGATGAACTGGATGGTCTCTTGGAGAGAACGCCCCAGCTCCCTTTGCTTTATTGGGCATACCATTGATTTTCAACATGTCTTGAGTCTTGACTCACTAATCAAGGTGAACGCTCCCTTCAATGGAGGTTTTGGGCACTCTTTTTGAGGTGTATTATGATGGAGCGTTCACATGGCCTTTTGCAGGGATTTACATGGTCAGGCAACCCTCTTTAAAAGTGCACCCAACATGTAGGAGGTCCCATACAGTCATCAAAACAGATTTTGAGAAGAAGCGTCCAGCTCCTAAGGAAGCTTTTAGTGGTTGTATACTCCTTGGAAAGTGGATCCAGAAACCACCTATTATTATTTTATTGGATAGTTGTTGAGGAAGTTGAGTGACATAGTTTATCACTTTCCCTTGGAGAAAAGCATGGATCTAAAACTGCCATGTATATTTTATTGATTTTCCTTGGAGAGAGTATGGATGTAGATCCATCCTATTATGATTCTATTGTAAGAGGTTGAGCAAAAGACTATTTAAAGATTAGCTCCCTCACTCGTTTCTCATAGTTGGATTTGGGGAGAAATCCCTTGAAGCTTAGTTGAATATCTATTGGATGTTTTTGGAGGATTAATGAAATGTTTTGTGTATTAGCCTATTAGGATATCTTGTAGATCTTAATGCTCTCTCTTATTGCTGGAGTTATCTTGACATATGTTTATGGAGCACTGAATTTGGTACTCTCTCCATCTTCTTTTATGTTATCCTTGGGATGTTGTTTATGTATGCATTATTTCTCTAAGCTTGGTTAAATGCACATACATTTCATTATGGGTAATCATAAGTGTTGGAATTCATTTACTTTTGTGATCTCTCTAGTTACATTTCTGCAATTGGGGCAACAAGGAAAAGGCCTTTGTAGCTTGTACGTTTCAGCCTCAATTGCCATCCTTCCTCAATAGGATAGCCTCCCGTGAACCTTGATTTTGACCCCATATGCGCAATGGAAAGACACTAGTCTTCGGTCCATCCATCCATCCTCTTTATTTATTCAACTCATAAATAACTGTTTTGCTGGAATTTACTCTTCATTTCACCTTTTGAACTTGTTATCGCACAGTTTGTAGCTAGGATAAAAGGCTATGAGATGGAAGGCCAAACTGGCATAACAGGAACCTTTCCCACCCAATGTCACCACGATGGGATGATTCTTTCTCTTTAGGGAAGTGAGGCCCAGGGGAGACGTCCCCGGTGACCTGGGGCTTTGAAAAGGCTAAAGGATAATCAGACAATGACAAGTTTCCCCCTTCACAGATCACCACCAAAACAGATAGTCCGGCTTATAGCCAATAAAGATAACCAAGTAGGATCCCTGCCCGAGAACAAAGCAACAATAAACTGATATATGCAGGCTTTGGTTAGTACTTCATATATATCAACGACTATCTGATATTCAATATAAGCAATTTGAATATAAATATTGACGGAGTCAATGTTTATCAGTAACAATAAAGATCATGTCACTTCATCAATAATTATTAAAATGATGTGGCATTCAATGTAATAAACCAACACTTCAATTAACTTATGCCTAAATCACCATTCAATTGCTCAAAAGACAAAACGTTGTTGCATCAATGATACAATAGCAAAGAGTGACGTCAACATTTAGGGTTAGTAGGGTTAGCTAGAGCTAGGATTAGTGTAGTTAGGGTTTAAGATTTCAAAGGGTTTTGAGAGTTGTTTTGATCAATTTCACTTCAACGCTGGAAGTCTTAGGATTAGTGCCTTCTAGGGTAAAATGGAGTCAAATTAAAGGAGGATGCAAGGGTTGAAGGAGGACGGCTAAGGACTGGAGGGAAGAGCTCTGAAGTGCTGCTATGGCAGGGCCTCAGAGACAAAACCCTAGGGGAGAGAGGCTCACTTCAATGTTGCTATGGCAAGGTCTCGTGCTCTCTCCTCCTTAGATGGAAAAAACAGCTAGCATGAAAGATAAAGTCAAGACAAGAGAGTCAAATGAGGGAGAGTGTTGCTACAGCAAGGCTCTATCATCAAACCCTAGAAGAAAACGGCCCTAAATGTAGATAACCTAGGCCTTGGACGTCTTCTCCTTCTTGAGCTCAAACAGGTACGGCTAGCAAAGGGAGAAGAGGAGAAAGGAGTGTAGCTATGGCTAAGCTCTCTTTTTCCTCTTTAATGGCTAAAAAAATACTCCCTATCAGGGGACATGAGACAAGGACCTACTTGTGTGCTTGTCACCTAGAGTTTTAATCAACAAATTATAAACATATGCAAGAATATAAGACTACAACC
The DNA here is from genome assembly GCA_009831015.1 of Picea engelmannii. Taxonomy (NCBI): domain Eukaryota; kingdom Viridiplantae; phylum Streptophyta; class Pinopsida; order Pinales; family Pinaceae; genus Picea; species Picea engelmannii. The sequence continues at coordinate 796,265 of ML777908.1, read as the reverse complement.
ATTCATTCAAGAAGTTTTGCAGAAAAAAACACTTACATATCACCATGAAATAGTATGCAAACCCAAGTTGTAACACCTTCCTTCAAGAGAATTGCCAAAATATGCCAAAAAATCTTCCTTCAACATGTGCACCTTCCTTAAATCAGCCAAATACCCAAGATATGGCGCAAATTTCAGACCTCCTTATGGAGTGAATGAGTTGTGATGAAAAAATGAGAGTGAAAATCTCTCATTTATACAAAACCTTGACCTAATTTTACATTTTAGGTCAGGTAAAAGGTCGATAAGGCCAAATTATCAAAATCATACTGTTTTACATTAAATTGTCAAATTAAAACCCTAATTGAGCTATAAAGAGATAATAAGCCCCTCTAAGGGAGGCGTTAGCCCCTTCTAGGGCAAATAGGGTATCCTGGAGCAAAACATTAGCCCTCCTTGGGCTTCTCCAACCTTCCACACGTGCTAATACTGTCCAGTCTGCCTCCCAAAACGTCCATACTGTTGGATGACATCATGGCTATGATGGGTGACGTCCTAGGCCTTCCAAGGCCAACGTTTCACTGAAAAGGGGAAAATCCCCCTAGGTCAAGCTCTGTCGAGGTGCCTCTGGTGGAACGTCCTCTTCTTCTCCGGTGCAAGACACCAATCCATTTTTGTCTCGTCTCTGCCCCATGGTGGGGTCTCAGCATCTATCTGATGGGCTCTTCAGCCCCATGGAGGTCCGAACTGATCATCTCCCCATGTGTACCGGTCCAAATGGTACCTGTCCGTCGACTATGGTCCTGCACATCAAAGGCTATGCCCTCCATGGGCTCATCAGTCACAAGGATCATAGCAATGTCAATCACATTTCATCATTAATATTACTAAACACATGCATAAAATCCCTAATACATCAATCAATAGCTCAAAGACGTTACACAAGCCTGCAATACAAGTCTGGGGAAAAGGACAAGGCTTCCTATTGGGCTAGTGTCCACAGAAAAAAGAAAGTCACAGAGAGACCTCATCCAAGCCACGTAAGTGGATGATGTGGTCAGGGGATGTCCAAGCATGTGGGTGCAGTAAGGGCCAAGGATGCAACGTGTTACCTCTGGGTGCCTTTGTAGAAGGCGAGTTGTCCCTCTCATGGATGCATTTTTTCCAAGCCCATTCTTGCCTTTATTCTTTGTATATTTTTATTCTTTTATTTGCTTTTTTTTTGTTCAAGAGCTAATCAGGGGACACTGCCTTGGCGTGGTGACCAGAGCTGACAGGGTTACCCACAAGTACTTTTGCAGAAATGAGAAGCTTGGCTCGTGATGAGACCCCCTTTCCCTTGGCCATGCAACCAAGAGTCACTGCCCTGGCGTGGTAACCAGCTGGTGGCAGTGTCATACTGTTAGATACCCATGAACCTAATAGGCTGGCTCATGATGAGACCCCCTATCCTTTGATTAGGTCTTGTTTTATTATTTTTTCAGGTCCCTCTTGTTTCTTGCTGAGAAGCTTTTTATTGCTTTCTCGTGGATCCCTGGGCGAAGCATCTCGAGGTTTATTCTTAGGCTTTTATCTTTTACCAGCTTGCTTTAACCTTCTGGACCTTTAGCCCCTTCTTCCCACGAGGTAAGGTGCAATCCTGAAAATAGGTCAACCCAATGCCCGGACAAGGGGAATGGGATAGATGAGCGGGAAACAAGATGTAGAAGTGGTAGCATGATGGGAGCGGACGATGGCTTTTCAGAAATCCCCCCGGTGGCAAACCAAAACCTACAGACACAAGCTTGCTAGGGCACCCTGTCAACCCCCCCAAACATGGTCAAGTGGGCAAATGTAAGATCCAAGCAGTTGTTAGAGATCAAAGGAATCAGATGCATATATTCAAAGGTTTCAATGATCAAAAGTGACAAATACCATGATACCTGGACCAATTACCTCATGGAGCAACAACCTCTTCTGATACAGGACCAAGCCGATGGTGATGGATGTTGTTGTTGCTGACAAGACAAAGACAACGGAAGAAGAAAAGGTGGGCCCTCCAGGGCCATGCTCAGGTCAATCCTGCTCTCGGTACTCCATGTCTAGGACCTGTGGGCCTCGAGACATGATCTCCTAGTTATCTCTAAAAAGTGGGGATAACAGAACTCATTGCATAAAGTTCCAGCAATCCTATAATAGGGAAAGCCCCCTTGAGCCAGAGGAGAGCCATCCTAAAGAGTGAAGAGGGTTGATGAGGTGACAATGGCCTCCCTCTTAGTTACTCCAAATCCTTGATTGAACTTTAGGACTTTATCTCAAGAAGTGAGGGTTTAAGTGATAACAAGACCAAAAAGGAATTCACTTTGTTAAATATTTATGGCCCTTTTTCAGAGAGCATGGAATATTGGAATTCAGTTTTTGCCAAAAGTTTTTTCAAAAGGGAGGCCTTGATTGTCAAAGGTGATCTAAATTTCTCCTTGCGGAATGCAGAAATTTGGGGGGTGTTGTCGCCCTAATGCACACTTGCAAACGTGAGCTAAGTCCGGCTCACTTAGTGTGCCCTCGGAGACACAATGTCTAAGTCCCTGCCCACACTGTCACCTTGGCAGGTACTTCTTCCGTCTAGGCTTACTCCTAGGGAAGCCAAGGGGGGTTGTCCCTAGTTACTAAATGGATTTTAATTACAATGTTCTAGGAGTTAGTTTTAATTGATTATAGGCCAACGGGAGACTAGCCTATATGACAAGCAGCAATGCAAGTGCAAGTCTAAGTTATAATGAGAAGAAGCCCTTTCCCTAAGTCAACTAAAGACTAGTGCCTAAGGTTGGGCAATGGGGTCAACTATGTTCAAGGGTGTTTCGTTACAACAAAT
>ML777908.1:777072-788779 GCA_009831015.1 Picea engelmannii | reverse complement strand
ACTAGTTAGGCCGCATTAATCCCCTGAGATTAAAAAACCTCGATGCAAGGAACTCCTCTGATGCCAACATCCAAAGTACCTGACCTAACTATGATCCATGCAGACATTATTACATTGCTACCCTCGCAGGGGTGCGGAGATCCTGTTTGCAAAAATATAAGTGCTGGTGTTTAAAAACACCCAGTAGAACCCTGCTGTCTTCGACATAGATAATCTTGATTATATGTGAGTTGACCTCCGTGCTAAACGAGCGGTCAACAGGGGGAATATGCCAATTTTGATGTTCTATCTGATTAGTTTTTTGAGGATGCTTGAGGAGTTGGGCCTCCACAACATTGAACCAATCAACCTCCAACCAAACTTGGAGGAACATGCGAGTCGATACAAATAGGGTGGCAAAATGCCTGGACCATTTTTTAGTCAGTTTATGGATGATGTATACCTTGTTTGACCATTGATTAAGGCTGAAGGTGAATCAAATCACTTACTAGTTTTGCTAGAAATAGAAAAACTAGGTAACAAGCCCCCTAGCCTATTTAAATTCAATACAAACTAGTTGCAGGATGAAGATTATGTGGATAAGATTAAGATAGGATGGTCTCATGTGGATGTGGATTCTCCAGAATCCACGGCCCTTCAATTTCAAAAGATCCTCAAGAGGGTCAAACAAATTTCTATAGTGTGAGCTCACCAAAAAAGAATAAGGGATGATCAAGTCTTATCCAAGGTGGAAGCAAAGTTGGAGGTTATCTTTTCTGAAAACCCAACAGGTTTCCCTGATCAAGCTACTACGAAAGAGGTCAAAGCTTTGGAAGGTAGATGAAGGAAGATTTTTGCGGATAGAGAAGTTGATTGGAGACTTAATAGCCAAGCAATCTAGCTAGATCGAGGGGATAACAACACTAACTTTTTCCACCAGTTTGTGAATCATTGCAAGAACATCAACACTATTTGGCAAGTGCCAAAGGCAAATGGCACGATCGCTACCTCCTTCCATGACATCGCCCCAGCAGGCGTCGATCATTTCAAGCATATTTGTGAAGAAGAGCGAAAGGTTCCTATTGCGGAAGTGGTGCAAATGATGACATTTTTCCCATGTTTTGTCAATGATGAGGCAAATTAGGCTCTACTCGAAGAGGTATCCAAGAACAGATTACAGGTGGTCATGCACAGTTTTCATAAAGACGTGTCATGGTCCACACAATTAGACGATTGAATTCTTCATGGGTTTTTCTGAGTTGATGGAAGAAGATCGTTTAATGGTAATCAATGAATCCAGAGCTACATGTAATATTGTTAAAATTCTTCTTAAGCAGTTAAGTGTGTATAGTATTCTTTAACTTTAGTCTATTAAAACAATAACTGCATGCATAAGGATCACTGAAACAAAGACATCCACAGTATACACAAGATTTATCCTGAGAAACCCTCATGCGGGAGAAAACCCAGCAAAGCTTCTTCAACAAGTACAATGTCTCTCTCAATAGAGATCTCACCAAACAGAAGATAAACCAAAAAACCCTAACCAGAATAGAGTAGTGCACCACTAGACCAAGATAGTCCTTCAACAGATAACCAAAACCCTTAACCAAAACAACCTTCTTCTATAGCTGCGTCACCCTTCCTCTGTAGCTGCGTCACTCTCTAAGACTTGCGCACTATGTGAGAGAGCTTATTGTGTGTCTCTTCCAAATGAGGCACCTGGCCTCTTATAAATACAGGTTGGATTGCCCAGAATTAGATCAGGGCCGACCTGTCCACTTTACCCTTCTAATTTACAATTGACTTGTCAATGCACAATAGGGCCGACTTTTACAAAGGCACAAAAGGGTCGACTTAACAAATATAATATAACATTATCTTTTAGGGTTTTGTCTTGGTCAAATACAATATGAATATAATAATAATATCTTCCGAAGCTACTCAAACTTCAACACTCCCTCTTAGCAAGGAAGGTATTCTTCTGGCATGAATATCACAACTGCTTCTACTCTTTTGTACACTTGACCATTGACTTGTTGAATTTCCACGAATCTATATTGAAGAAATTTTGTCACCACATCAGCATCTAGGGTCTCATCATCCATTCGGGCTTTATGTCATCATGGGGATTTCACTGGCCAGCTCACACAGAAACTGGCATCTAGTTCCACAATGAACTAGTAACCTATGGTTGGAAAACCAGGAAACTGGTCCACAATAACCAATCATCTAATCACAAGGATTAGGCGAAGTAGTGTGCACACACTACCTATCTAGCCCAAGGCTAGGAAACACCTCCAACCACACAAGTTGGCCCACCAACTAAAAAGTCAGGTAACTAACCATCCCTATAAGCATGGCATCTACTAACCTTATGTGAGGTCATGCTGACTGGTGCCACAGTCAGTAACTTTGCATACCAGACTTTTTCACTGGAGTAGCAATCTGTGTACCAGGATTTTTCACTGGAGTAGCAGTAACTCGACATACCAGGCTTTACCACTGGAGTAGCCATCTGCATACCAGGGTTTATCACTTGAGTAGCAATAACTAGGCGTACCTGGCTTTATCACTAGAGTAGCCATCTACGTAGCAGGCTTTATCACTAGAGTAGCAGTAACTCGACGTACCAGACTTTATCACTGGAGTAGCCATCTGCGTACCAGGCTTTATCACTGGAGTAGCAGTAACTCGACAAACCAGACTTTTTCACTGGAGTAGCCGTAACTTGCCCGTGAGTGACCACCCATTGCTTCTGCCACATGTTGAAGTTGTTGCCCTTGATCTCAACTGTAACTCAACACTCCCTCTTACTAGGGACGTCCTTTTGGACCACACCAAGCTTGTCTCTAAAGTACACAAACTTCACTTTCGACAGAGGCTTGGTCTCAGTTATCTACTCATCTGTAGCGACATACTGGAGCTTCACTGCTCCCCTCTGTACCATATCTCTAATATAATGGTACATGATCTCGATGTGTTTGGACTTGTCATGGAACACTGGGTTCTTTGTCAACTTCACACAACTCTAGTTGTCACACCAGATACAAGTCGCCTCTAACTCGAGATCAAACAATCCTACAAGCAGCTTTTGAAGCCACAATGCCTCACTGCTGGCTAAACAAGTTGCTATACACTCTACTTCAGTTGTACTGAGCGCCACACTAGTCTACTTCCTACTAAACGATGAGATCATGGTTGATCCCATACTGAAGCAACATCCAGATGTACTCTTCTGGTCTGCAACACTACCGGCCCAATCTGAATCAGTAAAGCCTTGTAGGCCTATCTCATGATCTGAAGCATATCTGAGTCCATAATCAATTGTACCCTTCAGGTACCTCATCACATGTTTTGCTGCAACCAAGTGAACACTTCTCGACTCAACCATAGACTGAATCAATGTGTTCACTCCAAAACATATGTCTAGCCTTGTGTTCGTTAAGTACATCAACAAACCAATCATTTGTTTATACATGGTGGCATCCACTGTCACTGAAGATGTATCGCTCAATAACTTCAGATTTGTCACCATCAGTGTAGGAATGGCCTTACAATCCATCATTCTGAATCTCTTCAGAATCTCAATAGCATATTTTCCTTGGTTAAGGAAAATCTCACTCGATCTCTGCCATACCTCCAAACCTAAGAAGTAATGCATCATGCCTAGGTCTTTCATCTCGAACTCTGCAGCAAGCTTCCTCTTACTATCAATGATGAGCTTCTCTTCTCCTATTAGCAACAAGTCATCCACATACAATAGTAGTATCACTGGTCCACCATCCACAACCTTGAAGTATAGGTTGGAATCTGCTTTACACTTGGTAAAGCCCAAGCTCATCAGGAAGCTGTCAATTCTACCGTACTATGCTCTAGGTGCTTGTTTTAACCCATACACAACTTTCTTCAATCTGCACACATGTCTGATTGTCATGTGTCTCAAAACCTTGTGGTTGCTCCACATACACTTCCTCTTCTATTACACCATTTAAAAAGGTTGTCTTCACGTCCATCTGGTGTACCTTCCACTTCTTTACTGCAGCTAATGCAAGTATAGCTCTAATCGAAGTGTATCTAGCCACAGGAGCAAATGTCACCTCATAATCTATTCCTTCTTTCTGGGAGAAACCACGTGCCACGAATCTTGCCTTGTACTTCTCGATACTTCCATCTGTTGAATTCTTCATCTTGTAAATCCACTTGGAACTTACAACTGTTTTCTCTTTCGGTCTTGGAACCACATCCCAAACATCATTTTGTATAATGGACTGGTACTCTTCAACCATGGCATCCTTCCGTTCTTTCTTCTTTGCAGCTTTTTCATAATTGGTAGGCTCGGCATCAATGATGTCACTTAGCAATGCCACATAGCTAGAGTAAGGTCGTGGCCTCTTGCTTTCTTTGAAGGATCAATCTGGAGCACCATACTTCTCTGCATCTTGAATGATTTCTCGAGCCCAAGTTGGACTTCTCTTCTTGGTATTCATCTCTCGGGATGAAACTGCAGGTATCTGTGGTTCTTCCATAACATGATCTTCTAATACAACATCATCACCTGCATCTATATCTGTGACTCGGGAGCTTTAGGCTCCTCATCATGAATCTCATCTGAATGATGTTGTCTTGATTTACTGAAAGTTGCATCCTCATCGAAGGTGACATCTCTATTAGTCTCAATCTGTCGGTGACCAAGGATGTAAACTCGGTATGCCTTCGATGTCTCACTGTATCCAACAAATATACCCTTCTTGCCTGAAGGGTCCAACTTCAGTCTCTTGTCCTTGGGGACATGCACATATACTGGACATCGAAGTATCCTTAGGTGGTTGACCTCTGGCTTTTCACTTGTAAACAGTTCTTCTGGTGTCTTCTTCCCAAGTACTATGTGGGGACTTCTGTTCTTCACATATACAGTGGTCTTGGTTGCCTCTGCCCACAGATGCATCAGTAAATCTTGATCATGAATCATGGCCTTCACTGCTTCCATGATTGTACGGTTCTTTCTTTCTGCCACACCATCCTGTTGAGAATTGTAGGGAGTAGAGAGCTCCCTCTTAATCCCAACTTCCTTACAGAATGTCTTGAATTCATCTGAAGTGAATTCTCCTCCATTATCTGATCTCAAAATCTTTATCTTCTTTTCAGACAAGTTTTCAACAAGTACCTTGAACTCTTTGAACTTGTTGAACAATTCATTTTTAGCCTTCAAAAAGTAAATCCAAGTTTTACGTGAGAAATCATCAATAAATGAAACATAGTATACATACCTGCTAAGTGAAGGGGCTGACATCGGTCCACACACGTCTGAATGTATAATGTCCAAGACTCCCTTAGCTTTGCTATCACTGCTTGGAAATGGTTTCTTCACGTTCTTTCCTTGTGCACATCCCTTGCATACTCCTTCATGGTCCACTTGGATTTTTGGAAAACCTGTCACCATCCTACTCATGATTGGTAGGGCTTTGTAATGTATATGAGCAAACCTCCTATGCCATAGTTCACTTGGAGTAATTGTACCGTGTACTAGTGCTAAAACAGAATGTCCCTTTAACTTGTATAAGCCTCCTTCTTGGACCCCAATCACTATGGCATCATCAATAGATTTTCCTTTCGGCCACATGAGGACTTCACCATCAATGAAGGAAACTCTGAATCCTTTCTCATCTAAAGCTAAGATAGAAAGAAGATTCTTCTTCAAACCAGGTACATACAACACATCCTTCATCTTCATAGGTTTTCCAAAGTCTAACTTGTAGGATGCTTCTCCTACTCCTTTAATGGGAGATATTGATAGTCATCACCTACCTTCACCTTGTGAAGTGAATCTTTCTAAATTAAATCTAAGAGAGATTCCTTGTAACCAGTCATGTGCTTAGAAGCACCACTGTCAATAAGCCATGTGTCACTTCCATGAGTGATTGTACCTGTAAGAGCTGAAATCAAAACATATTCTTCACTGGAGTCTTCTTCTTTGGATTTCTCATGATCATGTTCATCATCTTCTGCGACATGAGCATGATGTCTTTTATACTTTCCTTTTCTGACCTGACCTTTGGAGTTGGGACAGTTTAAGGCAATGTGTCCCATCTTCTGACAAATGAAGCATTTGTAACTTAAGAAATCCTTCTTGAACTTGTGAGTCTTTTGTAATCCATGAAGTTTCTTATGTGAGTGAACTTCCTTCTTGCTCTTTCCTTTTCTGGTATGTGCTGCTAGGGCTTGATTTTCTTCATCGCCTAGTTTCTCTTCTCTTGCTGCCAATTTGGCTTCTTCCTGAGTACAATCCTCCCATAGTCTGCTAAACCTTGTTAGCCTTCTTCTTGAACATATACCCTGAATGAATGATTCCCAAGATCTGGGGAGACCATTCAATGTAGTCATCACCAACTTGCTTCTTCAATTGTATCTCCAATGGCTTCTAGTTGTTCTTTGATCTGAGACACCCTTGTGAAGTATGATTGGATAGTTTATGAACTCTGCATCTTCACATTCTTGAGTTGTGTCCTCAAGGTCATCTTCCGATTGATGTTCTTGCCTTCATACAATCGGGATAAGGCATCAAGCAATTGCTTAGGAGTTGTCAATGATGAGACATGGGGGATCAAATGATCCTTGATAGAATCAGCAATGGTTCTCTTTGCCTTCACTGGGTTCTTTTTGTACTTTGCTTTGGCATCATCTTCATTAGGTTCTAGAACTTCTTCTTTTACAAAATCCTCTAGATCATTCTCTTCAAGAATGAGAATCACTCTGTACTTCCATGCTCGGAAGTTATCAGCACCTTCAAGCTTCTCATCGAGCTTGGTACTGGGTGCCATCCTGTGCTTGAACAATACAATAAAAAGATAAAACTTTTCAAAGAAAGGTTTTGTACTTACCAGAGAGTGTTATGTCAAGGTGATCAGTTCCAGCTTCAATTCTACAACTACCAAGACTTCTTGAACTAGGGTTTATGAGGAAACCCTAATTTTCCAAAATGTGAATTATGGAATTCTGCTCTGAGGGATAGGTGCGCCCTCCTAAGGTGAGTTCCTTGGCGGTCTTATTTTGACCAGCGCCCTTCAAAAAGTGGGTGAAAACACCTCCTAGGGTTTGTGCAATTGCACCAGTTACAACACCTGTTGCAGTTTACAAAACTTCGTCAAACTGAGAATCTAATCCCAAGGAAAGATGTGCTAGGGTTAGGAGAGTATCCCTATGGTCTTAGTTTCCCCAACGAGCTCTTCCAAACTGTTCAAATGGCTTCTTTCAGGCCCACTCTGATTCCATGTTAAAATTCTTCTTAAGCAGTTAAGTGTGTATAGTATTCTTTAACTTTAGTCTATTAAAACAATAACTGCATGCATAAGGATCATTGAAAGAAAGACAACCACAATATTTATCTTGGGAAACCCTTGTGGGGGAGAAAATCCAGCAAATCTTCATCAATATAGATTCTTCAACAAGTATAATGTCTCTCTCAAGAGAGATCTCACCAAACAAAAGATAAACCAGAATAGAGTAGCGCACCACTAGACCAAGATAGTCCTTCAACAGATAACCAAAACCCTTAACCAGAACAACCTTCTTCTATAGTTGCGTCACCATTCCTCTGTAGTTGTGTCACTCTCTAAGACTTGTGCACTGTGTGAGAGAGCTTGTTGTGTGTCTCTTCCAAATGAGGCGCCTAGCCTCTTATAAATACAAGTTGGACTGCCCAGAATTAGGTCAGGGCCGACCTGTCCACTTTACCCTTCTAATTTACAATTGACTTATCAAGGCACAATAGGGGTGACTTTTACAAAGGCACAAAAGGGTCGACTTAACAAATATAATATAACATTATCTTTTAGGGTTTTGTCTTGGTCAAATACAACATGAATATAATAATAATATCTTCTAAAGCTACTCAAACTTCAACAAATATGCTAGCAGCTTTTAACACCACTTTCATCACCTCAATTCCAAAGGGCAATCTTCTGGATTCATTTGACCAATTCAGGCCTATTTGCCTCTGCAACTTTATATATAAGATTATTGTGAAGGTGATTGCTATGAGGGTAAAGAATATATTGTCTGAAGCTATTTGAAGGGAACATTTTTCCTTCTTATCGGGTAGGGAGATCCACGAGGCCATAGGCATATCCCAAGAGGGGCCTCACTCCATTAAAACCAAAAAACTATCTGCCACAGTTATAAAAATTGATCTGTCAAAAGCATTCGATCATGTTAGTTGGCTTTATTTGAGGATGATGTTGATTCATCTAGATTTTCATGTCCACTTTGTGAATTGAGTGTTGAGTTATATCTCTATTGTCTCCTTTGCCTCGCTTATTAACGAATCAAACTCAAGATTCTTCATTACAAGAAGAGGCATCTGCCAAGGATCCCCACTCTCCCCATTTTTATCCTTAATAGTGGTTGAAGGTCTCAGCAGAGCTCTTATGGAAGCTAAGAGAAGAGGTAGCTTCAAAGTTATTAAGATTGGGCACAATTTCTTTCCATTGCATCTCCTCTTTGTTGATGACATCCTTCTCTTCTACGATGGGATGAGGCAGGATGTTGGCACATTTAGCGAGATTCTCAGTCTTTATTGCATTGCCACTAGTATACAAAAGTCCTCAATCTCCTATTATGGTTTGGAATAGGAAGATATTAGATTTTTCTCTAGATTATTTCCTTTTTAGCACTTTGATTTGGAAGGATGGTTTAAACTTTAAAATACTTCAGTTTCTATCTAAAACCAAATGCCTATGGGAAAAACGACTAGAAATGCCTTATTGCCAAAGTGGAAAAAAGGCTTTTTGTCTGGTACAATCATAGTTATCTCACGATGACAGGCTTATCCTTGCCAAGGCAGTCCTGGAGGCAATTCTGGTCTACTGGATGTTGTTGGTGTTCATTCCCAAAGGAATTCTCAAAGATTCACCAGATCAACTTCAGATTTATTTAGTCAAGTGACAAGGACAAAAGAGGTCTAGCATGGATGAGGTGGGATCAGATCTATCTCCCAAAGGATTTGGGAATCTGGGGGATCAAGAACATCCATCTTTTTAATAAGGTTGTAGTTGCTAAATGTGTATGGATATTGGTCACAGGCCATGGGCTATGATGTCAATCATCAAAAATATATAATGTTGAAGACAATCGAGGATTGGAATAGAAGCGATGATAAAAAAAAAATGCCATAATTGTTCCATTATCTAAGCAGCAATGGAAAATGCTTTCCCCTTGATAGGAAATGGTCTAGTATGGAAAGTGGGTAGAGGCACAAGGGTGACGTTGGGATCGGACCCTTGGGTAGGATGTGGAGCAAATTCAAACTCTCGTCTTGTTATCGCACAAACTGTAGGTTGGGCAAAGCCCAACCCAATCCACAAGATAGCGATAATTGTGGGAGAGTCTACCCACTATCACCTTAGATAAACCCTCCCCTCACTTTAGTGAAGGAGAAATCCAACACAAGGGAGGAATCTTGGGTGACCTTAGGGGGAAATGAGATGGAAAGTAAGGTTATGGAAGTGAAGCCCCTATAGGTCAAACTACTAAGTGGAGGATGGCTCGAAAACGAGTTTCGAAGATGGTCAATGATTGCCAAGTGCTTGAGTATCTGCGGAAGATTGTTGTACCTGCCCAAGACACAAGATACAAGCCCAATAATCCTATGGACAAGCAAGTGAACCTTGTTGTCCTAATTAGCAGCAGTATATAATGATATAAATCAGCAATGAAATGATAAGAATAGCTCCTAAACAAGTCACTAAAATCCAAGAAAATATGCAAGAGACTAGGTAGCAATTACTAGTGTAACTCAAGTATGATAGCAGAAGACTTTAGCAACAATTAAAGGTTGTTAGATGCAAGTATTGAAGAGATATTATTGCAGCCTTATGGCTGTAGCATACAATTGCTACAGCAGAAAATTCCAACCATCGAAACTTACAAGTAAACCACCCAAAAGAAGCACAACAACTAGTAGATTAGTTAGGTATCTTTCTAGCAAATTATGACCATTACAAAATGAGTAAATTTGGAAGTTATGAAATGTTTTTGCTGCAGCCCTAATGGCTGTAGCATAAAATTATTGCAGCAGCAATAAATCCTTGGAGAAACAAGACGCCCTAATGGCCTTGGCTAGCTTTAAGCATATAGAAAAGATTCCAATTTAAACAATTTCAATATCTTGTGATTCCAAGTATCCCAATGCAATGAATTTATTTCTCCAATGCAAGAGACTAATGCCTTTAACTATTGGGTTATGGAGTCTTTTAAATGAGAGAGCTAGTTGTGCTATTTCCTTGGGGGTGTAAGCCCTTTTACTCCCCAAGGCAAGCAAAACTAGCTAGGAAAAAACCTAGGAGGGTGAAACCCTTTACTTCTCTCCTAGTATTCCATTGTGCAACAAAATATTCCAAGACAATTATGATGGGCTTAGTGGGGTTGTAAGCACTTATACTCCCCAAAAGTTTAACAAATTAAACTTGCAACCAAGAAAAGAAGAAATAACAAGAGAGATTCCTTATCTAGTCCAAGCATTAACAAGATAAATTCATTTTAACCAAGAAAATTCCACCATAAAAGCAAGAAATAGCCTCCAAGAAAGATAGCACCTCACTTCTTCATCCAATAGCCAAGAGAAATCATCACAAGAGATAGTAGCAAGAGAGATATATAAAATTGCCCAAAAAGGGTGCAAATTTCAGCCAAGGAGTCTTTCTCCAAGTGAGAATGCTATGATAAAATGAAAAGAGTTTCATCTCTATTTATACAAATCTCCTAAAAAGTGTTTGTCCACTTAACTTTAGGGTAAACCACAAAATAAGGGGTCAACAACCCTTATTTGGCCCCTTTACATCATAAATTCAAATTTAACTTTTAAAAATTGCACATAAGAAACCCTAGTATGACATCATCCCTCTCTAGGGTGATGTTTTGGCACTTTTAGGTGAACGTTGAGCTTGGGGATGAATCGTTGGGCCTCCAAAGGCCTTCTTCCCAAGCGCTAGGGTCTTCTCCATCAAGCTGAGGCTTCTCCTCTCCCAAAATGCCAAGTGTCAACCATCAACACCTCCACCACCAAAACCCTGGCCCTAGGGTGACGTCAAGCCCTCCAAGTGTGACGTTTTGGCCTCAAGAAGGCAAACATTGGGTTAGTAGGGGCTAGGTAAGGTCCTCTATGGTGTCTCCTTTTGCCTCCAAAGGCAACGTTCATCTTCCTTCTTTGCCCAAGGTGTGGGTCATGGTATCCAACCTATGGGCTTCAAGCCCCAAGGAAGCCCAAACTAGGCTTGTTCTTCCAAAACTATCCACCAACTAGGTCTTACAAAGACAATGAATACGCCCTCCAAGGTGTTGAAATAATGTAACTGCGAAGAGCATTCTTATTATTATTGTTATTTTATTATTAGGATTAATCCCCATTGTGGATTAATCCCCATTGTGGATTAATCATGTCGGTAATTGTATAAGGACCAAATCCCCTTTTGCGGATTGGTCATCGGACAATTATAAAGGGCAGAATAAAAAGTCGACCCCAACAGTTATTATTGAAGACCCAGAATTAACTAAAGGCGGGTTTACCCACCCAGAGTGAGAGGTCGGCGCTGCCAGTTAAACCCTCTCACACGTGCCAGTCTTGTATAAATAAGAGGCTAGCGCCTCACTTCTAACACACAACTCACTTGCTCATTCTCTTATGAGGCAAGCTGCAATTACCAGTTGGAGAGAGGGAGAAGAGTGGCGCATC
>ML777908.1:746703-757757 GCA_009831015.1 Picea engelmannii | reverse complement strand
CTTCCAGCGTTTTAAGCTGACTGAAGGGGTGTGGGCCCATAACCTGTTAGAATATAGAAGATGGTGTGCTCGTTTTACCATTGACGATACCCTCGTCACCCAACCACAGGCCGAAGCCTCCCTCCGAGCACCTTAACCTTGACTGAGAGTTCCTCCGGAAGCAAACCCTAGGCTAGATAGCCAAACAAAGAGCAATGCATCAATCCCCAAGGACAACGCATCACAAAAAGTTGATCAGATAGTCCAAACCCTAGCCAAGAGATATTCAAGCCAATACTGAGAACTAGCTACTGCTGCAGCTGCACCTGCAACCCTCCTCCAAACCTGCGCACCAGACTGCAACTGCAGTGTGCACCAACTGGGAAACTACAATTCTGAGATACTGCAAATGAGAACTGGCTTCTTGTATTTATAGTAGTCCTGCCAGTTTTGTTGGGGCCGACTTCTCCTTCTGGGTATGTGTCTGTTCAGTATATTATTATTATTTATGGCCGACTTCTTCTCTTGGAGGCTAATAGCCTAATATAAATTATCTTCTTGAGCCGACAAGGCTTCTAGGGTTATTAGCCAATTCATTAGGGTTTCTCTTGCTTTCCGGAGTCTTCTATTCTTGTTAGGTTCACACGTGGGGGTAAATACCTCCCGCAGCTAACATAATATTAACAGAAGAGTGGCGCATCTCTTGGGGAGGACTATCTGTATTGGTTTGAGTTATCTCTTGAACATTGTATAAGCTATTTATGATAAGGAAGTTTTTGCTGGGTTTTCTTCCCCTAGAGGGTTTCCCAGGATAAATGTTGTGTCTCTTGTGAATGTGTATTTCTCAGTGATCTTGTTCTTATGATGCTCTTATCTATTGAAATGCAAAGAACTATAATAATGGCATAAACATTAACACAAGGATCTCAAGTCAAATGCATCATGATAAGTAAGTCAAATCAATAAAAGAGCCACCTAAGCATGTGCATCAAAAACCACCTCATCAAACTAAACAAGTGCTCAAAAACCCTATGCAATTTTCCAAGTTTAGGTATGGGAGGGTTGACAATGCGACCTATTGGGTGAATCATACCTCAAGTCTAGGAGTGTTTCCCAAGTGGACCCCTCTCTAGGTCATGTGGAGAAGGTGACATGGATGGGGGCAAGACTTTTGGGCATAGGGTTCATGACATACAAGGGATCATAGTGTCTCATTTATGGGTGCCTTTGTAGAGGATGTGTTGCACCTTCGTTTTCAATGCATCCTTTTTCCAAGCCCATTTATTGCCTTTAATTAATTAAGATCCAAACACTGGGCACTCCCTATGGGTTAATCGATTAGCTTGGTGGGCAGTACCATGGTGTTACTTGAAGGGAGAGGTACGCATAGTGCCATGGGGGTATAGTTTAGCTTGTAACGCACTTGTGTAGATCCCTCAACAAGTGGGACATTTATATATATGTGTTTGCTTTTGTAGGTCTCTGATTTTTTAAGAGAAACATTTCATTGTTCTCAAGACCTCTTTGGGCGAGCATCTGGAAGGTTCATAATATGGCTTTTATCTTTTGTCAGGTACATTCCCTCTGGGCCTTCAGCCCCTTCTTCCCATGAAATGAAGGACAATTCCTTCTTGGGTCAGTACACCCGAAAATCCCAAAAGATAGGGAGATGAGGGGATGAAGTGTGGAAAGTGGCAAGTATGGTCGAGAATGGCACGATGAACTGTCAAGGGAACGTCCCAGTAGCAAACCTATCCCTTAGGGTGACCACTTATTAGGGCGCAATGTCAACCACCAAGGTGAAACAGGGCAAAGAGCATAATTTCCAAGCTGATGTTACATAATCAAAAGTAGTTTTAAATGCAACAAACTCAAATGCCTTAAATATTGAAATGAAACTCACCATAATACCTAGCTTGTACCTCATGGAGCAAGACCCAATGTCTTCCGGAAGCAAGTTGATGTGGTGGATACCATCATGATGAACCTGAGATCTGTGGTGGTGAGGTGGGCCTCTGTGTGTACAAGTGAACGCTATCAACCATATGCCTCTCGATACTCCATGTTTGCAATCTGAGGGCCTCAAGACATTGTCTCCTTAGTTATCCCTAGGAAATGGGGATAACATGTCCTTTAGACAAACTACACAAAGAAGGGTATTTCTTTTAAAGTCAAATAGACTTGCCCAATTTATCTACAATTTGGCGCCAAGAATGGAGAATTGCTAATATGTTGTGACTAAGGGGGATGTTATCTATAGAAATTTCACCTAAAACTAGGCAAACACTTAGCCAAACACTAATTTCAACCTCCAATAAAACTTCAACAGTAATGCATGTCAACCCAAAACATTCAACTGTGTTTTATGAGCAGAAATACAAATGACTAAGATCTGAAACAGCAACGGAAATAAAATGAACAATAGACAGCATATTAACACATTTGACACAAGGATTTTCTGGGCAATGCCCCTGGAAAAACCAACAAGGGGAAAACCAGTTCAAGAGAGACTCTTCTTATTGAACTTGTAGGAAAAATCTGAGTGTACAACAACAATGCATTTCAGCATTAATTATAGTAGTACTTATCTCGTAAACCGTGCCAACAGACCACCTCGAAAACTATGCCAAAGACCACAAAAAATCATACCTCAAAATCTGTGCCCAGATTTCTACAGTACGGCCTGAACTGTACAACATCTCTATCAGCAAACCACTTCTCAAAATTTGTGCACAGCATTGTACTTTTCCTATACATACTGTATGGATTTTCTCTCAACAAAATGCCTTGGAAATCATGCCAAACTTCAGTTGAATGGCTGCCTTGATTTCTGTGCATAAACTAGTTGTACAGCCAGCAATAAATGATGTACAACCTTCCTTTAGCAGTTGTACAAGTTGTCAAAAATAATGTTGAAATTTCCTTGGGATGCGTGCCCTCTTTCCCTTGAGATATGCACCCCACTCTTGTTGTCACTCTTTCCTCTCAGCTCAATCTTCCTTGGAAAATGCGCCCCTTCACATTCCCTCTCTTCCCTCCTTGAAAAGTGCACCCCCTCTCCTCTAGTGTTGTTTTTATGCATTCTTTGAGTAACTGCCCTAACTTTAGATCTCAAGGGCTAAGATTCAATCTTGATCAACAAAATCAACGGACGTGACTTAATCTTCCCTTGAAGTCACTTAAATCACTTAACTGACCCAAACATTATAAAGTCGCTTTTACCCATTGAATAAAAGACCCAACTTAACTTTATAAAATCACTTTATAAAGTCAAGTCACTGGAAAGAGATATTTGCTCGGCCACTTCTGCATGTTGGGCACCGCCAATGCAGAAGTACCTTTGAGCTACAAAGACTAACACTTCCTCTTAGCGAGGGAGGTACTTCTGGTACCTCCACCAGAATCTGTCTCCAACTCCATCATCTCATTTGCCGCTATAGTTGCTCCCTCTGAATTAGAAGCCTCTGCTTCCCCTGAACTTGAAGCCATTGTTGCTACCTTTGTTGATCTTCGATTTAAAGACATGCTCCTAGAAGTCTCCTCACTCTCCTGAGCATCCATCTATGTCATCTCATACCTGTTGAGTCCTCTAAGAGTACTGGAAGAAGACTGAGTCCCCCATATCAACTCACTTTCTCGTGCAACCTGCTCACTCTCCGACACTGACATTGAATCTGAATCCAAGAATCCACTAGATCCAACCACAGGTTGTCCTAGCAACCTGTATAACCTCTCATGCCTGACACCAAGCAATAATGTTGTGTATGGAGTAACTCCCTCTGGATATAGAAATACTCGTCCACAGAAGAACGCAACTCCAAATCCATCAATCTCCAAAGCTGACACTGAGAGCAAATTTACTGTCATCTCTGGAATAAAAAACACCTTGACCACCTCCAGAAACCTCCTGACTCTAACTGGAATCTCACCTTCCAACCTCCTTCATTGCAAGACTAGAGTCAGCCCCACTATCCACATAGCAGTATGAGTCTATCTCTGAAAGACTAAGGAACACTAACCTCATTCCCATCATATGTTGAGATGCACCACTGTCCACAAACCACACTTCAATGTCCTCGAACATTGAACAACCACTGCCTAAAAGGTAGGTCATCAAAGAGAATTCCTTCTCGAATTTCTCAGTGAACTCAACAACCTCAGTTGATGCTGATACCTTTGGCTCCTGCTTCTTCTTCTTGTTCGGAAATTGACTAACGTAGTGGCCAGTCTTGTGACATGCAAAGCATTTCACTTTGCTCATGTCCTTCTTCTTGTCTTTGCTCTTTCCTACAAGAGCAACAATATGCTCGTCTACACCACCCTCTACCTTCTCTTGATCTTTACTCTGAGACCCCGCCCGGATCACCTCCTGAGTAAAGTCATCCCATAGTATGCTCCAATCTAGAAACTTCTCTCTCCTTGAGGGCTATGCGCACCAACTTTGAGTCTGGAATAATCTCCCCTACCGCTGTCAACTCATCCTTCACCTGTCTAAGCCGGGTGAGATAAGAGGCCACACTCTCTCCCTTGGCCATCCTAGTGTTGTGGAGCTTATCCCTTAGGGCCATCTTCCTGTTCTCGTTCTTGTTCTCGTACAAGTTTGTCAGTGCATCCCACATCTCCTTGGTTGTCTACTTCTCAACCAAATGTGGAATCAGGTGGTCTCTCACTCCATCCAAGATTATCCTCTGCGCCCTTGCTTCCTTCACCTCATGGAGGTCTAGGGCAATGGGATCTATCGAAGGCTCTGTTACTGTAGTACTCAAAAATGCCCACAACTTGTTCTCCCTGAGAACAGTTGCTATCCTCACTTTCCATTGCAGGTAGTTGGAGATCCCCTCCAATCTATCCTCAAACCTAAGACTGGAAATCATCCTTGTCAAACTGAGAAAGACCCTTTCTTTCCCTTCTTCTTCCGAGCAAAAGCCCCTGCAAATCACTGCTATCCAAGTGCCAAACTCTGTCCATTGAAGCTCAGAGCCTAAGCTCTGATACCATGTAGAAATTTCACCTAAAACTAGGCAAACACTTAGCCAAACACTAATTTCAACCTCCAATAAAACTTCAACGGTAATGCATGTCAACCCAAAACATTCAATTGTGTTTTATGAGCAGAAATACAAATGACTAAGATCTGAAACAGAAGCGGAAATAAAATGAACAGTAGATAGCATATTAACACATTTGACACAAGGATTTTCTGGGCAATGCCCCTGGAAAAACCCACAAGGGGAAAACCAGTTCAAGAGAGATTCTTCTTATTGAACTTGCAGGAAAAATCTGAGTGTACAACAGCAATACATTTCAGCATTAATTACAGCAGTACTTATCTCATAAACCATGCCAACAGACCACCTCGAAAATTGTGCCAAAGACCACAAAAAATCAAACCTCGAAATCTGTGCCCAGATTTCTGCAGTACGGCCTGAAATGTTGTACGGCAATGCCCCTAGAAAACCCCACAAGGGAAAAACCAATTCAAGAGAGATTCTTCTTATTGAGCTTGCAGGAAAAAACTGTGTACAACAGCAATACATTTCAGCATTAATTACAGCAGTACTTATCTCCTAAACCATGCCAACAGACCACCTCGAAAATTGTGCCAAAGACCACAAAAATCAGACCTCAAAATTTGTGCCCAGATTTCTGCAGTACGACCTGAACTGTATGGCCTCTCTGTCAGCAAACCACTTCTCGAAATCTGTGCACAGAACTGTACCTTTCCTGTACAGACTACAGATTTTCTCTCAGCAAAATGCCTTGGAAATTGTGCCAAACTTCAGCTGAATGGCTGCCTCGATTTCTATGCATAAACTAGTTGTACGAAAAGCAATAAATGTTGTACGACTTTCCTTTAGCAATTGTACGGACTGTCAAAAATAATGCTGAACTTTCCTTGGGACGTGTGCCCTCTCTTTCCCTTGAGATATGTGCCCCACTCTTGCTGTCACTCTTTCCTCTCAGCTCAATCTTCCTTGGAAAATGCACCCCTTCACTTTCCCTCTCTTCCCTCCTTGAAAAGTGTGCCCCCTTCTCCTCTAGTGTTGCTTTTATGCATTCTTTAATGAGTAACTTCCCTAACCCTAGATCTCAAGGGCTGAGATTCAATCTTGATCAACAAGATCAACGGATGTGATTTAATCATCCGTTGAGGTCACTCAAATCACTTAAGTGACCCAAACATTATAAAGTCACTTTTACCCAATAAATAAAAGACCCAACTTAACTTTATAAAATCATTTTATAAAGTCAAGTCACTGGAGAGAGGCATTTGCTCGGTCACTTCTGCATGTTGGGGACTGCAAATGCAGAAGTACCTCTGAGCTACAAAAACTAACACTATCTAGTGGAATAGATACATTTCCATGCTAAGGTTATGCCATGTGCATATAAAGGATGAGGAAGACAAACTCCTTTGAGGCAACAACCCAGTGACAGGCATCAAGTCCGCTGTTTGAAGGGGGAGGGGGGGAACTTTGGGAAATTTGGTGGTGGAAACAAATCTGGAAGTTTAAGTGACCCTTAAAAACAAGGATTTTTATGTGGCTTGCATTGAAGAACAAGGTCCTTACCTGGGACTCCATTCACAAGCATAGCACTCACAGACCGAGGCGTTGTATTTTATGCAAATCCAATTTAGAATCCACTGACCACGTTTTGTTATCTTATCCGTTTACATTGCAGGTTTGGCAAGAACTTGAGAAACTCTGGAATTCGGGTATGTGGGGAGGAGCCTCGATGGAAGAAAGTCTAAAAATCTGGTGCACAAAGCTCTCTGTTAAAAGTTAAAAGATCTTCCTTTGTTAGTGGCATGGGGAGTCTAGTTGTCCCAAAATGCCCAATTTTTTTAAGAGAGGTACATATCTCCCCTTCAATGTGTGGTGCAGAGTTTGGTGATCCTTGATGGTCTCAGTCATGAAGCTATAGGGATATCACAGGAGGGCTTACATACTATCAAAACTCAGAGGGTAAATGCAATGGTCATGAAGTTAGATTTATCTAAGGCATATGATAGATGATCTTGGCTCCATTTCAGATTAATACTGCTTCATATAGGATTTGGTGTTCAAATGGTCAATTGGATCATGGTGTGTCTGACTTATGTCTCTTTTGCTATTTTAATTAATGTCTCTGCTTCAAGTTTCTTTAAGCCTTCTAGAGGGCTAAGGCAAGGATGCCTTCTAGCACCTCTACTCTTTCTGATTATTGCTGAAGGCTTAAACAGATCTATTATAGGGGGAAAAAGAACAGGTTCTCTGAATGGGATTGAATTGGAAAGGTTTTTTTTTACTCATTTGTTGTTTCTGGATGACATATTGTTATTTTGTGATGGATCTAGAAGAGAGGTAAATAAGCTAGAGGAGATCCTTGACCTATATTGTAGAGCCTTGGGTATGGAAATCAACAGGCAGATATCTACTTTTGTCTTTAATGGGGTGGAGGAAGAGAATGAAAGAAGGGCATTGCAGGTTTTCCCATTTCAGAGATCAAAACTTTAGGCAAGTTTCAAGTATTTGGGATTTTACTTGAAACCAAATGATTACAGGAAGAAAGATTGTCAGTGGTTGATTGAAAAATTGAAAAGATAGAACAATGGACTAAACAGTGGTGCAATCGTTGGCTTTCATTGGAAGGTAGATTGACTTTGGTCAAGTCAGTGCCGGAAGCAATTCCAGTTTAATGGCATACTATGGCCTATATTCCTAAAGGGGTTCTGGAATCTCTTAGGAAGAAATGCTTCAAGTTCCTATGGACTGGTAAGCGAAAGAAAGAAGGTATACCACTTGTTAAATGGCAGATCTTGGCCAAATCCAAAGATGAAGGTGGTTGGGGACTTTAAAATGTTCATCTTTTCAAAAAGGCGCTGGCAGCAAAAAGCCTTTGGAGGATTATCTCAAAGCAAGGAATGTGGAGGCAGGCAATTATTTAAAAGTATATTGAATCCCTCTCTTTAGAGGAATGGATAAGGATGGAGACCAAAACCTTCTATACTGGGTCAATATTATGGAAGGCCCTGGTACTGGCTTTCCCCTTGGTTGGAAATTGGCTTGATTGGAAAGTAAGAAGAGGAGATGGAGTCAGAATTGGGGCTGATCCCTGGGTTGGCAATGGTGATCATTTTAAACTCCCTCGAGCCTTAATGGAATCTCTGCAAAGTCAAGGGATTTGCATGCTAGGACAAGCAGCTGAATTTTTAACCACTTCTCTATGGCTGCAAGGCTGGAAAAGGGAAGAGGATTTAGGGCTGACAGAGCAAGAAAAAGAGCTGTGGAAGGCCTATGTTGGCCAGCTTCAGAAATGCCATATTATATAAAATAATGAAGAGGATATCCTTGTCTGGTCTAGAAATCCTGTCTTGGGGGATTGCATCCCGAGGTTAGGTTATAAAGTAATGTATGAAGAAGCTCACCAAGGAGACAAGGTTTGGTGGTGAAAAATATTGTGGAAAGTAAGGGTCCCACTAAAATCGAAGGTATATATGTGGCTGATGCTTATAAACAAAGCTTTGACATGGTATGTGTTATGAAAGCACAGTCAAAATGGTCCGGGGGGATGTACCCTCTGCAAACAAGATGGAGAATCGATAGACCACTTATTAAACACATGTCCTTATGCAGCTTTGGAGTGGGCAGAAATGGAGTTAGTGGCTGGATGCAGTGATGGTTGGTAGGGGCCTACTGTGGAAGAGGCTCTTAAAAAATAGTTTCAGAACAAAGAGCTGAAAGCTTTCAGAGACCTCCCATTTGTGGTAGTATGGGGTATCTGGTTAGCCAGAAACGCAGATTTATTCCATGAAAGATATATACCATCATAACAATGTGCTTCTCAGATTAGAACTGTTTTGGGAAACTCTAAAATTTGCCCTAAACCATGAAAGGTTAGAACATTAAAGAACCTCAAATTGACAAGTCAATCTCCTGGGGCTTCTTTGAGGAAGCGAGCCAAGACAACGGCTCTGTTTGTGGTGCTGGAGGCCATTTGTATATTACTGATAAACACTTTTTGGTCTTCAAAGCAGGTCTACCGTCTGGGCAGGGGCACAAACAATTTATGCTGAGCTGCTTGCATTGAAGTCCCTAATTAAACTGGCAGTGGACAAAGGGATCCCTAAGATGAAGGTCTATGGGGATTCTGAGATGATACTAAATTCGGTAAAAGGAAGCTACAGGACAAGAACCTGAAACTGAAGCCTATTCTGGAAGAGGTCAAGCTCATGGAACAATCTAGCATATCATTCCTTCACATTTATACAGAACTTAATACACAGGCAGATGAGCTTTCAAAGGGCAGGTCTGCAACTAACGGTCAACATTAGATATATATCTGAGAATCAAGGAGGCATATTACAGGCTAAATCTCAGCTGATAATTGAAATCTAATTTTATTTTCTCAAAACAGCTGTAGGATACACAGATTTAGCTCTCATAAGGAAGACTCTGGGAACTGTTGCATCAAATCAGTGGCGATTAGTGGTTATATAGGACCTTCAGGATATGGCATCAAAGTCTCTGTGGACATTTTTGCTGGAGGATTCAGTGGAGAGTTATCAAACAAATGAAAGTACTATGTCGAATAATCATCTCACTTTATAAAGAGAATTGGAGAATTTAGTCTCCATTGGAATTCTGCTATTGTGGGACTGGGTTCATCAAAGCTGTAGGGCTAGCCTGGATGTGTTTTAAAGACTCCGCAAACAATTATGAATCTTTTGGGATCTGTGAAATTTCTAAGACCTAGTTCACTTTTCAATTAAATAACTGATTTTTCTAGGTTTTCTCTTCACGGAAATAATATGCACAGCAGAAATAATAACCAGGAATTAAACAGTAAAGAATAACAGCAATCCCAATCACTTGTACACACTTGTTTTTGGACAATCGTCCCCGGAAAAACCCAAGATGGGAAAACCGGTGCAGCAGATTTGTGTATTTTATTGATATGCAGGAAAATATAGAGATCTCTTACAATGGAAAATCGGCCTGAGCCAATAGCTGATCAATCTCAACAAACCCTCCTCAACAGAATCGTATGGCCTCCCTAAAACCCTTCAATCAGCCTCCCAGAACGAAACAGAAGCAGAAATGGTGAGCCTCTGCGTATTCGTACGGCCCTCCTGCGTCTCTCTAACTCGGCCCTGTCAGATCTGAAGAATGCCTCTGCAATTTGGTGAAGAAATGAGTAGATTCACCTGTCAATGTCTCCTCTGTCCCCCTGCAAAAACTCTCCCAGCAAACCTACAATTCAATCTCTCTCAGAAATCGAATCCTCTTGCTCAAGTGTGCCCCCCAGCCAAGTCAATCTGCTAATATACTTAGTTGAGTGAGTGAAACGCTAATCTCCAAAGTGATGGAGGGCTAAGATCTGCTCTCTCCATCAAGACGAGATCAATGGTCAAGATTAAAAGACCACAACTTAAATTATTTTTCACTTTAACCTTAGAAAAGGCACCCAATAAAGTCAACTGAAGATTATAACACATCAACAGTTCTTTTCCTAAGTTAGACTTAGGAAATCATTTAATTAATCAATTCAGCCTAAGTTTCATTGTCCTCCATCATCCTAGGACGCAGTAATGATGATGGAAGACCTTCCTTGCTACAATCTCAACAGGATCTACTTTGATATGACTGCTTGCATGCTTCAAAGGAAGAGTTTTTGTTTGATATTGTTAAAATTGTTATTGGTATCAGTGTTGGAGACCTTAGAGCTACAAGACAGTACCATGGCAACTGCTTACTGTTGTTTTCGATTCCGTTGAGAAGACTGCTAGTGTGGGACTGGGTTAATCTAATATCAATGTTGCCAGAGCGCGAAGAGAAGCAGGAGCGTTTTTAGGAAGCGAAGCGTCGGGAGCGTCATTTTCAAAAAATCCTAGGAAGCAAAGCGTCCCGGAAGCGTCTACTATATATATATATATATATAATTTTTTAAATATATTGCGTTTATATTAAAAAAACATGCAAAAAGACAAATTAGCTGCAGAATGTATGAAAACATGCATATTTGTACATTGTAACATTAAAATGGCATCCATAGTAGTAAGTAGTAGTACATCAATGATTAATCATTCGAGC
>ML777908.1:733944-745796 GCA_009831015.1 Picea engelmannii | reverse complement strand
GACCAATTTGTCTAATGATTTCATATAACCTGCAACAATTATAATTATCACAAATAGAAATGAATTATGAATATAAACCATAAGTAGAAAATTGAATTGAACATAAACCATAAGTAGAAATTATTATAAATAAATTGTTTGAAAAAATTTCTCAGGAAGCTTGGCTGAAGCATTCAAGAAGCTTGGTGGAAGCGTTCAGGAAGCGAGCTTCCGGGTGCAGAGCTTCCTAATTGGCAGGAAGCGCATTTTTGAACCCCGAAGCGCGCTTCCGAAATCCAGAAGCGCGCTTCCGGATTTCAGAAGCGCGCTTCCTAGTCAGCTTCCTGAGCGAACTCGCTCCGAGTGAGCTTCTGAGGCTGGAGCGGGGGGGGGGGGGGGGGGGGGGGGGGGGGGGGGGGGGCGCTTCCGGTAACCCTGTCTAATATGCAGAGATCAGGCTCCTGGATGTGTATTTGAAGACTCGGTAAACAGCTGAGATTCTATTATGGGAACTGTTGTAATTTTGCTTTGAGAGCTTGCATGTCTCACAGGTTTATAGTTTCTTTCTGATGCTTTATAACTACTACAGGTATGAGCTTTGAGAGGCCCTAGGGCTATAAGGCAGTTATTAGTTTTTGATGACTATATGAAGACTGTAACATTATCTAAATATCTTTTGTTGAATGCTGTAGAAGCATATGAAGGATGTACCCTTTTATATCTAATAAAAAGTTATGCTTTTTCTGGGAAAAAAATCACTGACAATCGGTCTCTGAAATGATTGCTTGATAATATTTTCTTCTCGATGCTCTAACTCGTTACTTCACAAAGTCTTAAAATTTAAAAATTTATAATTTTCAACTTGGTAAACCGTGCAATTTAAGTTTGAAGGTGCAACCTGGTTTTGAAGGCTGTGTTGTTTCACATTGACTGTTAAGAATGAGATGGCAATCGAAACTGCCCAGTATATGGTCAGAAATTAGAATGTTCAATGGACGAATAGAATACCGACCAAGTAAAAAATACTTCAAATACAAGTCAACATAAAATCAATAAAAGTGAAACTTAATTTAATTCTTAGACATCGAAAAGTGTGTTGTTAAATAACAGCGATCTATTCTAGGAAACCAAAAACTAAGTAAGAATGCCTCCTGGTTATCAGTGATTCACTGCCACACGATATATTTTGGTCTGCCATAGGATGTTATTTATGGTGGAGTACACTCATGGCAATTGCAACAAAGAAGTTTTCTCTAGCAACAATGTCATATGACCAATTCATTTTCAAAAAGCTAGCCTTGACCCAATGATTCTAAGAATAGAAATATGCTGCTATGCAAATACCTCGAAGTTCAGACCAAGCTGATAACCTTCTACTTGTTTCCTCAGTTTTAAAATAATCTCTTTTGGAACCCAATTTATGCTATAAAGGTCTTCCAATGATGAATGTTCTGGATCATATACAGTGGAATCCATGACTTTGTTTAGTCCGGGGCATCTGCAGCCCAGAGACACAGCAAGATGGGAGCATAGATGTACCAGAAATCCAATGAGACTGAAATTTGATGCTCGAAATTACTAGCTTAAGCAGCCTTTAAAAGCTCCATACACTGTTAAAACAACAAAATATTGTTAGGTTTATTTTTTAAAAAGCACAGTCAACAAGTCAAACAAGGGAGGTCCATGTCCAAATAAAGTGACTTGTTATTGGTGTTCTTGACAACAAGGCTGACTTTTAAGTTTTATGTCACTTATCTGAAACTGTCAATGTAGCCTGCACAGGCTCAAGCCCAGAACTCGAATCTGGTTACTGTATTGACTAGCCCTGTTGGAACAAACAGGTGCAATTTAATGGTTAGCACGTTGACCTCCCATTTTGCCATCAATAGATGTTCACAGTTCAAGTCTTGAGCAGAAATGACAGATTCTCAGCTATAGAGAAATTAGTTCTCGATCATATTGAAAACTTGACTTGCCAAAGTCCTCTAATGGTGGCAGCAATTTAAGCTTGTTAGTTTACACATCAGATCATGAAGTTCTCTCTTTTCTTAACATCTTTTGATTTATCAGTAATCTCTGTCAATTATTATCATTTTGGTCACAGGTTATATTTAGTATCTGTGCTTCCACCATTGATTTTTACTATATTCATAAATGTCCAGCAATGAATCTCCATAGATAAAACTTTATAAAAAGAATGCACATAGATCATATCCGGGTTCTTTCCTCCCATACAAGGAAATTTTTTATTACAGAGTGACAAGGTGGATTTGACCTAGTACTTCAAGTTTTCCCCATTTCAGTCCAGACACTACTTCGACTCCGATGGAACTACTAGAGTACTCGAGACTTGGGCTTTCGACTTTGTCACATACACTGACATGAGCTAAAAATATTCGTTCCATAGAATTACCTTTTTGTCGAGTTCAAATGCAAAATCCCAATATTGTATATATTGTAAGTGCAGATCGATGAACTGAACCCAATGCCAACATGTATTTTGGGGATCAGTTCAAGATAAAACATACTTGAACAAGAAGCTACACAGTGTAGTGCAATCATCTTGGATTAGTACATGGATAGGTGTCGTCATAGGAAGTAGTGTTGATAACTGGCCACTGACGCCCAATGAAAAGAAACCAGTATGCTTATTTTCCTTTTTAAACTATATACAATAACAACTCCACGATTGCTTATTAATTAAAGAACATCCAGAGTCTCTAGCAAATATGATTGATCAATGGCAATCGCTTTGTCCAGTCTAGCCAGAGTTCAAACTGACTTCAACAAGAAGCTCCACAGAGTAGTGCAATCATCTTAGGTTAGTACAGGGATAGGTGTCGTCTTAGGAAGTAGTGTTGATGACTGGCAACTGACGCCCACTGAAAAGACACTAGTATGCTTATTTTCATTTTTAAACTAAATACAACATCTCCACAATTACTAATTAATCAAAGAACTTCCACAATCTCTTAATGCAAATATGAATGATCAATAGAAAAATATGATTGTCCAATGGCAATCGCTTTGGCTAGTTTGGCCAGAGTTCAAGACTGGCTTGCTTTGTTGGATCCTTTTGGGGAGAGTGATTTGCAGAGTGCCATGGATCATTTGGACCACTATGAGCCAAATCAAAAATGAAGACTGTAATAATCGAAAATCACTCAGCTGCAGGTGCAGAACTTCCAAGCCACAGTGAGAGTGTGGGTACGTAAAAAAGAATGGAGTAGACCACTATGAGCCAAATTTAAACAAATAGACTGTCATGATCAAAAATCACTAAGCTGCGAGTATAAACCTCCGAAGCCAGTGAGAGTGTGGATACGTCATAAGCATGGAGTTATAGTTGAGCCCGGAGTATCACCTGCTCAAAATCAAAATCAAAGTCAACAGTGGCTTGCAGACTTCCAAGTCAGTGAAAGCAGGTAGCTAATATAGTCCCCAACAGGTTCAAGCCCTACTAAGTGGCATACTAGTGCTTTTGCTCATGCCCCAACAGGTTCAAGCCCTACTAAGTGGCATACTAGTGCTTTTGCTCATGCCTGTGGATCGATGTGTACCAACACGCAACAGCAGTTAGGGACAAGTGCAAGTCCTGAGTGACTTCGATGAAATAGATACCCCACGGCTGCTTAACGGAAGGCAACCAATTTTAATGGTGCTAATGGTTCCCGTAATCCTAAATCTGGACGTGTTAATCTCATTGTGATAATATGAAAGATGAACCTCGTTCCCAAAAAAATCAAAACCAAAATCATCATCGTGATAAAATGAAAAAAGAAGCTAATTCCAAAAAATTGATAACCAAAATCATCATCGTGATAAAATGAAAGATGAAGCTAGTAAAAAAATAAAAAATAAAATGAATGATGAAGCTAATCAAAAAAATAAGAGCCAAAATCAAATATCAATGGCGAACAGTTGGGCAAACTTTGAAGAAGCCATGGCCTTTCCAGACGCTCAAATGGACAGACACGCAATGCGGCAAGCCTGTGCAGCTGACACCTGATAAGGGTTTAATACTTCTAATTTCAGGCAGAAAGGGTTTAATAATTTGTCAATTTATGTTTTACAGCCAATAAACGCCACAACGGCGTTTGTAGCCAGCTGAAATGCGATTCTACATATTGTAATATAGATTTTGCCTTCCACACAAAACCGAGAAAATGCGTCTAAATTTAACGGGTTTTCAGAATCAACTAGAATTCCAATTGAGGGCCACGGCCCGCAGACTTAATAAAACAGAATTTTCATAAATGTTAGCTTCAAAGAGAACGAAGAAACGATACAGCATTTGACAGAGAAAAATTAAATGCAGTGAAGAATAGAAATTCACACCTGATTAAAGGCTAAAAATCGGCCATATCAGCCTTGAATTCTTTTCCTCTACCTCTGTCCCGCGAACGAGTATGGCAATTTATACTGATGAAAAATGGAGTAGACTTCCGTCTTAGTACGTAAAATGGATGTATTATGATAAATCTAAGTATTGAAGTTTTTATAAATTTTCAATTTATTTGGTGGCGTTGTGTTCACCAAAGTTATATATTATGGGATTTGTTTCTACATTTAATAATTATATATAAGTAAGTATAGTTTGGATTTATTTTAAATTTAGATTTATTGAGTATTAAAAGGGATTTAATTTTTCAAGTGTAATTTTTTTTTGTAGATTTTATTTTTATTATTGTTTTTTTTAATTGAAATTATTTTTATTTTTTTAATTAAATTGATTTTATTTTTATAATTATTAATAATATTAATTGAGTAAATTTTATGTTTTTTTAAATGTATTATTATTATTTAGGATTAATGTCTCATCATATTAACTCTTTAACATCTCCTCTTCTATATTAAATTGTAGAACACCTCACTACTTTCTATGAAAAATGATATTTACATTGAAAAATTTACTACTATTCAATATGTTCATAATCATAATCCTTATTCCATGATTTTATATTAAATGTAGGAAAAAATGTTTGATAAAAAACACTTAGTGGTGCAAGAGCAAAGTTTTCAATATATGTTAAAGATTTTGGAATATCTCTACAAAATTTTATCTTCCCTATTCATGAGAATGTTTTGACTATGTAATAACTACTATTTTTGCTTGAATAAGTACATTCATATGTATTTTATTTTGATTATTTAATTATATTTTATAACTTTTTAAATACTAATCATATATTAAATACTAGTGATTATTGTTTTGTTTAGTTATGTAAATATGTAATTAATGATGAAACGTATTGATTTTGTTTAGTTATATATATTCAATGCAGTTTTATGATTTATGATTTTGGTTATGTATGTTAAATGTAGTTTTATGATTTCGATAATATTATAATTTTATGACTTATGTTTAGTGATGTATGTTAAAATGCAGTTTTTATGATTTATGATTAAATGATGTCTTATAAATTATATCTTGTACATAATCATTTATTTGAGTTTAATGAATATTAAACTATATTGATTAATGAGTAAATTGGTTGTCCAAATGAATTGCAGAATCATGATTAAATGAAATGTGTGGTATTAAATGAATGTGTAAAGTTGACTACTTAAAGGATGAAATGTGTATTGTTGGATAATACAAAATGATTGTGCAAAATTGAATAATTGTGTTATTACTACATGACTATTGAAATACGGTGTTTATTGCATGTTGACAAAAGTGTATGATGAATGTGATGTGCTACAAGCATAAGTGATTATTGAAATATGATATTTTAATGATTATTGCATGTTGATATAAGTGTATGGTCATGTGATGTGCTACAAGCATAAGTGATTGATTATTGAAATATGGTGTTTTAATGATTATTGCATGTTGATATAAGTGTATGGTCATGTGATGTGCTACAAGCATAAGTGATTTGATACATATCAAGCTCGAGAGCTTGTGACAATGAATACTTACGGGAGCCCATACTCATGGGGGAATGTTCATCAGGACTTGTAATTATGGGCTAAGGACATAATAATCCTATCACCAAAATTATAACAGCTATCCTCGACCTATATGTGTTACCTAGGGCCAAAAAGTCTTATGAAATGTTGAAAGTTAAATTTTCGATACATGTTGTAGTTAATTGTGTAATAAGCTATGATATTATTTCATGAGGCATGACATATAAAAACTAGTCTCATTAGAGGGACCTATGCCATGGCAAGCAGGGTTATTAGAGGGCTAGGAGAAATTTAATTAAGGGCTATGAATGAGAGATATGAATATATCATTCAAACACCAAAAGCAAGCTAACTAAGGGTTGTGAATGATATTATTCAAGCTCCAAAAGGGCACGGATAGGAAACTCTTATAGAGATCGATGGCAGATACTGGTTTACTGACTATTAAAAATTTGATCATTGCAGGCAACTTGAATATTGTTTTTTCTTCGAAAGAGGTCTGGAGCGGATCTACTGTGTCAGGATCGATTGATGATTATTACAGAGATCTTTTTTTGTCTAAAAAGTTGATAGACATTAAGCTGGCAAAACTAGTTCCCACCTGGCGGAATGGGCGTTCTGGGCTTGATGTAGTTGCCAGGAGATTGGACAGATGTCTTGTATCATAAGATTTATTAACGGTTGTTGGTCTGTATAGGTCTTGGGTTGAGTTTCCTTATATCTTTGATCATGCTCTGGTTCTATTACAGTTGGAGATTTTGCCTTTATACAAGGCCTATCCTTTCAAACTAAACTCCCATTGGCTAAAAGATGAAGATTATGTGGCTCTAGTACAAAAGATTTGGCAGGACCCTGTCTTCCTATCGGAGGGCAACAGACAAAATAGATTGTCCTGGAAATTAAGAGTCCTAAACTATCAAACGAAATTCTGATATAAAGAAAAGTTGGCTAGGAACATTTTAGAATCTGAAATAAAGGAAGCAATTACGAGAATGGTCGGAGATCCTAAAAATCTTGAAGAAGGTAAACTTCTAAGGCAATTGGAACTTGAAAGAAATTCGATTTTAAGAGGGATTGAAGAACAGTGGAGACTTCATAGCAGGGCCACATGGTTAGAGAGTGGGGACAACAATACTGTTTTTTCCCATAACTATGTGAGTCATAGCAGGAACCGAAAGCATGTATGGGAGATCACCGATGGAAATGGTGTAAAAATCAATGACCATGAACTACTAAAGTAGGAAGCAGTTCAATATTTCCAAAATTTCTATAAGGCCTCGATCGTCCAAAATACTACCGATCAATTCAAGATTATTGAGTTGTTTCCCCAGATGCTAAGTGATGAGGAATCTGGTGTATTGTATAGTCATGTTACAATGGAGGAATTAAAGGACGTTCTATTACACTTCAAAAAGGACAAGAGTCTGGGGCTGGACGACTGGACGACTGAGTTTTTTACTTTATTTTTTGATTTAGTTAGGGAAGACCTCCTCACGATGGTGGAGGAATCGAGAAGGTTGGGGTTTGTCTTGTGATGAATAAATTCGACTTTCCTCACATTGATTCCGAAGACAAATAATCCATCAACCTTTGAAGATTATCGCTCGATATCGTTGTGCAATCTATTTTACAAAATGATTTATAAAATCATTGTCAATCGTATAAAACTGATATTATCAAGGTCTCTCTCTACTGAACAGTTGGGTTTTTTACAGGGTAGGAGGATCCAATATGCAATCAGCACTGCTCATGAGAGCATTCATAACATTAAGAACAAAAAGATAAAATCTCTTATTTTAAAACTGGACTTTAGGAAGGCATATGATTGCATTGACTGGGAACACTTAAGATTGACATTAATAAAAGCGGGATTTGGGATCCAAATGACAAATTGGATCATGGGTCATGTAACATCATCATCCTTTGCAGTTTTACTTAATGGCAAGGCAATAGAGTTCTTCAAGAGTGGTAGGGGATTGTGACAAGGTTGTCTATTATCTCCATTACTCTTTATCCTGGTTATGGAAGGCCTCAGTATTTTATTGAAAAACAGCTTTAATGAAGGTTCGCTATCAGGTATAAAAGTATCTAGATTGATGAAAATCCTCCATTTACTGTTTGTGGATGATGTTTTAATCATGTCAAAGGCAAATCTTCAAGAATGGAAGGAAATTGTCTTTATTACCAGTTTATTTTTTAAAGCTTCGGACCTTATGATTAATCCAACAAAGACTACAGTCCATTTTGAGGGTCTCTCAGAAGCTGAACTATTACCTTTCAAGAATTTCCTTCTTTATAACTTTAGTGACCTATCCATCGGATTTAGATATCTGGGTTACTTTTTGAAGACTGGAGCTCACAGGGTAGTAGACTGGGAGTGGTTAGTGATCAAACTAATGAAGAAGATCATTTCTTGGTGCTATAGGTGGCTCTCATTGGGTGGAAGATATATATTAGTAAAAACAGTGCTGGAAGGACAGCCTGTATACTTGATGTCAATGGAAGCAATTATGCATTCGGTTTTATGCAAGATCAGGAAACTGATGTTCCATTTTTTCTGGAACGATCATAAAGATTCTCAACATTATCACCTCTGTAGATGGGATATCCTGTCTAGACCAAAAAAAAATGGTGGTTGGGGGTTTCATAATCTTGTTTATTTCAACACTGCATTGACAAGAAACACCCTTTGGCAAGTGCTGACTCGGGAAGGTATATGGCATAGAGTAATTATGGATAAATACTTACCAAATATTAATGTCATAAATTGGTTCAAGATGGAAGCTCATATTCATTACTCAACATCTAGAATGCGGTCTAGTCTCACCTGATCTGTACATGTGTTAACACATTGGCTCAGCTGGCAACCAGGTACAGGTCAACTCATTTCTATTGGTAGAGATAGGATCCTAGGCTTAGACAATAGACCCTATCTCTCAAAAGAACTTATCACTCTTTTATATCAATAGAGGATCATTGTATTAGCACAAGCCTCGATAGTCTGTGATCATATTACATTGGCCGAGAATTGGAAAAGCAACGTGGATTTGGGTCTATCGGGAACTTTAGCTTCCGAATGGGATTACTATGTTAAAGAACTAATGGGAGTGGGTGTTTCGCTCTATAATTTCAATGATACTCTATTATGGACGGGCGGTGACGCCACTGGAAAAATCACTATAAAAAATATCTATTATGCACTCATCTCAACTCAAGATTATCCGAAGTGGCGTGGATGGAAGGTTAATATTTGGAAATGGAAACTTCAACTGAAGATTAAATTATTTTTATGGATGGCGGCTGAAAATAGGATTCTATCATGGGACATCCTTCAAAAAAGGGTTGGGAAGGACCAGGTGTCTGCATTTTGTGTAAGTATAGTTCTGAAGATATCAATCACATTTTCCTTCAGTGCACCTTCACACAGTCTGTTTGGGCCAGAATCACTCTTATATTAAAAATAAAAAAATCTTGGGCAGGTACCTCGCTATCAAATTGTATAGAGGCGTGTACAAAGGACAAGTTTGTTTCGAAAAAGCTAGCGACTCTCACCTGTTGGTTTATCTAGCTCGAGAGAAATAAGGCCATATTTGAAGAGAAATCTCCCTCGGTCGGGACAATAGTTTATAGGATTCTTGGTGCGCTCAACAAAACTACTTCTTCACCAAAATCAATCTCCATTAAAACTTACATAATTACTTAGATTGAGGGATACTCCCTCGCATGTTTTGACGGAGCATCCAGTTTAGATGGTGCGATGTGTGGAGTCGGGGGTGTCATAAAACAACCAAATTCGACTGTTTACAGGTGGTATATTAACTGCGGGAATGGTACAAATACCAAGGCCAAGTTGATGGGTGTATGGGCCTCTCTTTTTCTAGCAAAGCAATGGAATATTCAAAAGATTCAGATATTGGGTGACTCAAAGGTGGTGATTGATTGGTTAAATCACAGAGGTAAGTTACAGGTTATTGACATCGAAGGATGGAAGTTCAAAACAAAGGAACTATCATCAAATTTTCAAGGAATCAACTTTCATCAATTTTTTTGAGAATTCAATAAGGAAGCTGACGATCTATCCAAGCAAGCTCTTCTGGCTTCAAAAGGTAGATTATCCTTCTTCGCTTGGGATAATGCGATGACAGGTCCTACTACTCATATAAATATTTTTTAATGTTCATGGTCTTGAGTCGGTTAAGGTTTTTTTTATTTGACATAAGTATTATACTGTGAAGACCGTGTCATTATGTTTTTGGAGTTACTTTCATAAGTATTTTGTAATAGATCCTTATTTGATCCAGAATCGGATCCAGAAGCCTGACAGGGCTTAAAAATGCTCAAAAATGAAAGTGCTCTGAATGCGACGAAACCGGCGACATTGCGTCTGTCTCGTCTTCTTGATTCTGACGGTATATTTACTTCGTCAAACAGGCTCTGTATGCGCAAGATATCACGTTCTGTCCGAAAAGCCAAACAGGCAAAAAAAAAAGGGATGACTGTACAGTCCGTACAGTGCCACGTGACATGATGATTGTATAGGTTGTATGGCCGTACAACTGATGTGGCAACCCTAGAAGGCGACATGTGGCAGCTCTAGGAGGCGACACGTGGCATGCTGATTTGGCGTACGAGCAGACAGTTGGACCAATCCAGAGGTGACACATGTCACCACTGTAAGGGTGACACGTGGCACGGATGATGTCAGTAGCTGACGTGACAGGGCAGTGATGTGGCAGACATATAGGTTGACAAGTGGCAGGTGACGTGGACCAGTTGGCATTTAACACTTGGCAGTTGCTGGTTGCGTGTTAAGGTGCCACGTGGCCCAGTCACGGGCTGCCACATGGCACCCTGTGGTTGGTTTATGGTTTTATATAAAATTTGTATGGCTCAGCCGGGGTCGAACCCGTGACCTCCCCTCCGGGCAATGAACTGGCAGGACCGGGCTAACCGCCCGATCCAATGGTAGTTCTTATTATGTATTCGGCAAAGAAAATATTTAAGTTTGTTAAAAGGCTTATCCGGGGGCGGAAAGGACCGGGGCTTAGCCCCAACCCACGGTCCGATACACATACATACGACCATAAGAGCGGATGGAGGGGGCTTACCGGCGTGAGTGTATGGATAGGGCTCAGCGCTCGGGTTTCAGCGCCAGCCCGTAACCACTGCCACAGGACCGGGGCCTATCCACCTAACAGGGCGCGGGGGTTATAACCACTAGCCCGTGGCCCTATGCGAACGCCACCGAACCAGGAGCTAGCGCGAGGAGAGAGGGCCAGCGCATGGGCGCGTGGCCACATGGAGGCCATATGACCATGCCAAAGGGGGGGCGTGTGCCGGATGAAGGGGGCTTATGCCCAAAAATTAAACAAAAGTGGTTTTTTTG
The DNA here is from genome assembly GCA_009831015.1 of Picea engelmannii. Taxonomy (NCBI): domain Eukaryota; kingdom Viridiplantae; phylum Streptophyta; class Pinopsida; order Pinales; family Pinaceae; genus Picea; species Picea engelmannii. Next base: position 734,515 of record ML777908.1, on the reverse strand, counting down.
TTAAAATTTGGGATTTTTAAAAGATATTGAGCCTGATTTTAATGCATTTTCTCCATTTTTGGGAGGAAGTTGGAGATGAACAACCAACTTCAAATCTATATAAACTAGGCCTGTTTGACACCATGGAGGACAGTTAAGGGTAGTCAGAGCAGAGTTATGCTGAAGAGAAGCCAAGCCAAAGCCATTTTTATGCAGGGAAGCTTTTGAGGAGCAGACGCTGTCGGGCCATTTCTAGGAGCTCTGGATGTCCGTTTTGCATGCCGTTTTCTTTGCAGGGTTCTTGAGATTTGGAAGAACATGACCAGATCAGTCTTGTAGCCAATTGGCACTGCAGCGATATACTTTTGAGCTTTTGAATAGAAATAAAGAAGCCTCCCCCACAGAGACAAAGGCCCGAAGACGTAGGCAAAGTTGTGTCGAACTCCGTTATCAATCTGCATGTTATGGTTTGTTGTCTATTATTTCATTTCAGATCTGCATATGTGTATATGGCTGTCATAATTCCTCTTCTTTCCTCATTCTTTCACTAAGTTTTCTCAAATGGTTAATTAACGCATGCAAAATTAAAACT
>ML777908.1:689418-733182 GCA_009831015.1 Picea engelmannii | reverse complement strand
GAGGACAAGAGGAAAAGGCATGGAAAGAATGCAAATGCAGTGACAAGGAAGGAAGGAAAGCCCTCTTGCAAGCATTGCAAGAAAGAGGGACATGATGAGGACAGATGTTGGCAGTTGCATCCTGAGAAGAGGCCAAAGTGGTTCAAAGAAAATAAGGGAACGCAAACAATGGCAACGACATCAAAACCCACAGACTTGGGATCAGATTCAGGTGATGAGTCAAATATTTCATTGGTTGGTATGACAGGTAAATTTGGTGAAGACATTAATTGTAGAAGTAAGTTGTTTCATATAAGGGTAATCATGCAACACACTAAGATAGACACATTAATCGACAATGGATCTCAATCTAATCTAATCTCAGAAGAATTGGTTAAGCAATGGGGATTAAAAACACAACTACATCATAAGCCTTACACACTTAAATGGATAAGCAATCATCATCAAATGCATATAACAAAGCAATGCACAATTAAATTTGCAATTTCATCTAAGTATGTGGACGAAGTAACATGTGATGTAGTGTCCTTAAGAGAATGTGGAATGATCTTAGGTAGCCCATATTTATATGATCGTAAGGCAATCTTCTACAGGACAAAGAATCAATATCAATTCACCAAAGCAGGTCAGGATTATGTGGTTCATGCTCATCATGTTAAAGCAAATAAAACACTTCAAACAATGGAACAATTAAAGAAGGCAGTGCAAGCAAGTAACAAACCAATAATTGTTTCAAATGAAGTAATAGATCTTAAGCAAGAACAAAACATGATTGTTGAATGGAAAATCAATCATAAGTTGCTTCAAGATAAGCTCATGTCATGCAAATATTTCAAGTATATCAGTTCAATTGCAGTCGTCTTCTTGATACTGTCATTAATAATGTTTTCTACATGGATGATAGTGGCTTCAGTAAGATGTAACAGGGTTCAAATGGCTAACAATATACTGTCAGTTGTCATGATTGTGTTACAGTTGATCTTGATGAGACAGGTGCACAGGATAGAGTTCAGAGACAGTGGACAAGCCGGGTGGCCTATCCCGAGCTTGTTGACTGGTCAGTAACCTTTTGGGGAACAAAAGGTCTTTTTGTGGGGAGGTGTGATCCAAAATCGGATCCAGAAGCCTGACAGGGCTTAAAAATGCTAAAAAATGAAAGTGCTCGGAATGTGACGAAACTAGAGCCATTGCGTTCGTCTCGTCTTCCTGATTCCGGTGGTATATTTACTTCGTCAAACGGGCTCTGTATGCGCAAGATATCACGTTCTGTCCGAAAAGCCAAATAGGCAAAAAAAAAAAGGATGACTGTATAGTCCGTACAGTGCCACGTGGCATGATGACTATACAGGCCGTACGGCCGTACAACTGACGTGGCAACCCCAGAAGGCGACACATGGCAGCTCCAGGAGGTGACACATGGCATGCTGATTTGGTGTACGGGCAGATAGTTGGACCAATCTAGAGGTGACACGTGTCACCACTGTAAGGGTGACACGTGGCACGGATGACGTCAGCAGCTGACATGACAGGGCAGTGATGTGGCAGATGTATAGGTTGACAGGTGGCAGGTGACATGGACCAGTTGGCATTTGACACTTGGCAGTTGCTGGTTGGGTGTTGACGTGCCACGTGGCCTAGTCACGGGCTTCCACGTGGCACCCTGTGGTTGGTTTATGGTTTTATATAAAATTTGTATGGCTCGGTCGAGGTCGAACCCGCGACCTCCTCTCCGGGCAACGGACTGGCAGGACCGGGCTAACTGCCCGATCCTATGGTAGTTTTTATTATGTATTCGACAAAGAAAATATTTAAGTTTGTTAAAAGGCTTATCCGGGGGAGGAAAGGGCCGGGGCTTAGCCCCAACCCACGATCTGATACACATACATACGACCATAAGAGCGAATGGAGGGGGCTTACCGGCGCGGGTGTATGGATAGGGCTCAGCCCTCGGGTTTCAGCGCCAGCCCGTAACCACTGCCACAGGACCAGGGCCTATCCACCTAACAGGGCGCAGGGGTTATAACCACTAGCCTGTGGCCCTATGCGAACGCCACTGAACCAAGAGCTAGCGCGAGGAGAGAGGGCCAGCGCATGGGCGCATGGCCACATGGAGGCCATATGACCATGCCAAAGGGGGCGCGCACCGGATGAAGGGGGCTTATGCCCAAAAATTAAACAAAAGTGGTTTTTTTGTTAAAATTTGGGATTTTTAAAAGATATTGAGCCTGATTTTAATGCATTTTCTCCATTTTTGGGAGATATTGGGCATTTTTGGAGCCCAAATATTGGGAGGAAGTTGGAGATGAACAACCAACTTCAAATCTATATAAACCAGGCTTGTTTGAGGCCATGGAGGACAGTCAAGGGCAGTCAGAGCAGAGTTATGATGAAGAGAAGCCAAGCCAAATCCATTTTTATGCAGGGAAGCTTTTGAGGAGCAAACGCTGTTGGGCCATTTCTGGGAGCTTCGGACGTCCGTTTTGCGTGTCGTTTTCTTTGCAAGGTTCTTGAGATCTGGAAGAACATGACCAGATCAGTCTTGTAGCCAATTGGCACTACAGTGATATACTTTTGAGCTTTTTAATAGAAATAAAGAAGCCTCCCCCACAGAGACAAAGGCCCGGAGACGTAGGCAAAGTTGTGCCGAACTTCGTTATCAATCTGCATGTTATGGTTTGTTGTCTATTATTTCATTTCGGATCTGCATATGTGTATATGGTTGTCATAATTCCTCTTCTTTCCTCATTCTTTCACTAAGTTTTCTCAAATGGTTAATTAACACATGCAAAATTAAAACTCAACCATAGTCATTAAAAGATCCTACGGATCATTATTGGACAGGATGACTGAATAGTTGTCTTTTGGATCCTTTTTAGGTGTGATCGGAATGGTGATGAGTTAAGTATCTTTGCAGATGTAAAAAAAATTATACACTAATATAATTTTGTGTGAATTTTCTATTGGAAAAAAAAGCTAACTAGGATTGTGAATTAAAATAAATTGAATAAATCATATATGCCCTATGTTAGGATTAACTAAGTTGTGAATGGGTATATACCAATTAATAACAATACTACTTTTGAATGATTATTTGTTGATCTTGTACATTGTAATACTGCACAAGCATTTTGCATTAAAAAAAACATTTAAAATAAAGTTAAATGGTTGATGATTACAATTGTTTGTTATGTGGTAAAATTAAGATGCAGATGGAGTAGTTAAGTGTTGTTCCCCCATCCCCTTCAAGATGGAGAGCGAACTTGGAGGCGACCCTGGAGGCAAACCAAGAACCCTGATCTCTAGGACCTCTTAGTCCTTCCCTGGAGACCATCTCCTGGATGCAGGACTCTGTTTTCCTAAATAGCCTTTGTCAGTGACCCTTAATACTCCACTGCTCGGGTCTGTTCTGGTTTTTTAGTGCGTTGGGATTGTCCGCATTCAAACTGTCATTCTCTGTCTCGTTTTTTGTCATCTCGTCCAGACAGGGATTGGTTTTTTTATCTTTGATAGGCCTGGGCTCCCTTGACCAACAACTGTTATACAACATCTTATTGTCCTCTGTTTTCGTTCCTTCCCACTGACCCGCATTCTCCTTTTCGTTGTTCTGTTGTCTTACTAGTGGGCCTGCAGTGGTCCCTCAGCCATTATTTATAATGGACTCTCTATCAAACACTCTTATGCACCCTTCCAACGAACTCATATGGAAACAGGTGGGTCTTTTTGATAAAGTGGACTTCCCTGAAAAAAAGCTACTGAATCTTCCCTCCAAGTCCATTTCAAACAACCTTTTCGTTCCCGTTGATTTCCCTGTTGGAAAAGGCTCTCCTCCATTGAAAAAAGCCCTTTTTTCCGAGAACCGCTCCACCTTCTCCCGACAAGCCCCTCCCTGCTTCCAACACCTCTTTACCTCCTGACTGTGCTAGCCGACCTACCTTTTTGGACGTTCAAAGAGTCCCTCCATCCTCTCATCGAGCTGCATCCTACAGTCGCAAGGAGTGGAAATCAAACAAAAGAACTAAGCGTTTGGTGCTAGGAAATGGAGTGGGCTTAAAAGACCTTTGCAAATGTCCATCTGTGCTCTGGTAGGTCGTATTTCCTACAAAATCTTGAGCACTCAACCTCTGGAGGACTAGATAAAGATTAAGTGGTTTCCTCTCTTAGGCTACTCCCTGGAAGTCCTTTACCTTAAAAAAGGTTGGCTCTGCTTCTACTGTAAATCTCCTAAGGATGCTTCACTGTTACTATTTTCTTTGTGGGTCTTTGCTGGAAGTAGCCTCATGCTCAAGTGTCGATGATTGGCTTTTAGTCCAGACACTGACTTCTTTTAGCACAAACATCTTTGGGTGCTTCTCCCGGGTCTTCGACTTCATCTCTGGAATGAAGGAGCCATTAGAGCTATAGGCGACTCCCTGGGCAAGTTCATTACTTTTGACGCACAGTCACTCACTGGCTCTTTGAGGAAAATGGGCAGAGTTCTAGTCGAGATGGACATAACTACTGGTCTACCGGAAACTCCAGAGATCGAATGGAGAGGACGGAAATTACTACAGAACCTAGACTATCTCGGACTCCCTTTCCACTGCAACCGATGCCGTGAAACTGGCCATCTTCGACGAACTTGCCATAGTAAGTCCCGAATAGACCCTTCTGATGATGTCGACCTGCACCTAAACCCTCCCGACTTTATGGATGCTGATCCTTCCCTTGCTTTCTTGGATACTCCCACTGAACCTCCCTCCCCTCCCTTACCTGGACAAGCAGAACCTCTGACGTCTAAGCTGTATCAACTGTGCCCTACTCTTTTTAATTCACTTTCTGTTGCTGAAAAGGAAACCGTCAATTGCTCCCACTGGCTCTCTTCCTCCTTCTGCACTAAGCCTCCCCTTCCAGAAGTTGAGCTGCCACAACCACCCTCTTCTTTTGCTCCATCTAACATCAGCTCCCTTCAGACTACCGTTGATCCTACACTTCTCCTTGGCCCCTCTCCCCTTTCGCTCCCTCTTCCACCTTCTCTGCCGACCAAGCAGCCCAATCTTCCTATCTTCTCTTTTGAAACAAAAGATTCCCCAACTGTACCCCCTAGATATAGACAGCCTGAGGAAGATGAGGATATCCTATTGGCGGCACTGAGCTCCTCGACCTCTACACCTTTTCTCCCGGACAACACCTCACAATTACCAATATATCGGGGAAAAGAGCTCATTGCTCCATCTTCGAAGGCTGGCACTTCATCTTCACAACACACTGGAAAAGATGTCAAAAGCCTTTGCATGGTCGCGAGGTATAGGTGTAGAACTCTCCCCTCTCCAGATGAGAAGTTCCAAAAAGAAAAAGGAGTTATTGAGCTCACAACAAACTGCTCTTGTCGTCCCCTCACAGGATGGAAAGGCCATTAGAGCTATGAAGGCCTTGGCACGATCCAAGTAATGATTGTGCTCTCCTTAAATATACGAGGGATCGGAGGCACCCTCAAGGCTGCTTCCTTCCGAAGAATGCTTGAGAATTTGAAGCCGGATGTCATCTTTCTCCAAGAGACCCTCTCGGGCGATAAAAAATCCAGAGACTTCATGCATCAATTTCGCTCATCTTGGGTCACAGCAGCTGTTAACTCCATTGGAAACTCCAGTGACCTGCTGGTGGCTTGGGACCCTGGTCTTTTTTATTTGAGACCCTTCCTGACGTGTGGAAGCATTCTGTTGGTAGGCCGTTGCTTAGCTACCAACCAGGAGCTGGCGTTTCTAAATGTCTACGGCCCCTGTCTAGACAGATCGCAGTTCTGGACTCGTCTAGCAAACAATGGTCTACTTTCCATTTTGAACCTCATTCTTGGCGGTGATCTAAACATCATTCTCTAGGCAAACAAACACTGGGAAGGAACCTTCTCGTCTGGTCCAAGCGAAGCTTTCTACAGATATCTCTTTGCATCCAAAAACCTGATCGATATTCTGTCGACCCATCTGGTCCCTACTTGGCGAAATGGGAGGTTCGGAACTGATGCAATTGCCAGACGACTGGATCGTTTTTTAGTTTCTGATGGTTTTTTGTCTTCCACAGGATTCTCAACCTTGTGGGTGGAGCTCCCTTTCGTTTCCGATCATGCTCCCATCCTCCTTCAGCTGAATCTTCCCCTCCTGCATAGTTCTTTTCCATTCAAGTTCAACCACCACTGGCTATCAAATGTTGACTACTCCGCTTTAGTCCATACTATCTGGACAGATCCGTGCTTCCAATGTGAAGAAAACCCACAGATACGAATCGTTTGGAAACTGAAGGTTCGCAAAGCTCAATCAAAATCTTGGATTAAAGCTAATAAGTCAGCGGAGATGTCCCTGTTAAAAAATTTGGAGTCTGAGATTATTCAACACATTTTTAAATCAACTACAACCGCCATGTCAGTGGAGGATTCTGTTAATCTAAAGGCACTTGAGAGAAGTAGAGACTCCATTCTGCGTGAGGAGGAAAATTGTTGGAGACTTCGTAGCCGTCCGACCTTGCTAAAAAGTGGAGACTCGAATTCTAATTTTTTCCATAAAGTGGCAAGCTACAACAGAAACAAAAATTTTATTTGGTCAATTGAAAGCGAATGTGATGGGCTTCTTCGTGGATAGGAAGCAATCAAAGCCGAGGCTGTCTCGCATTATGAACAACTGTTCAAAGCCAACAACAACCACAATCTCCTAGAGAAATGTTCTACTGCCAGCCTTTTCCCACAGTTGGTTTCAGCAGCTGAAGCTTCTGACCTCTACAAACCTGTCTCTCTGTCGGAGCTTAAAGAAATTTTGATCCATTGCAAAAAAGAGAGGAGTCTAGGGCCCGATAACTGGACGACCGAATTCTTCATTTTCTTTTTCAATCTCGTTGGAGCGGATCTCCTCCAGATGGTGGAGGACTCTCGTATCAAATGAAAGATTTCTAGAAGTCTTAACTCCACCTTCCTAGTCTTGATTCCAAAAGAAAACAATTCGGTCTCCTTCAATGACTACCGACCGATCTCATTGTGCAACCTCATTTATAAGGTAATATCGAAAGTCATCTCTAACCGGATCAAGTTGTTTCTTGAAAGGAGTCTTTCAACTGAACAACTGCGATTTTTGAAGGGCAGAAGAATTCAGGATGTTATTGGAGCAGCCCACGAGAGCATCCACAACATCAAACAGAAAAATTTAAAGGCATTGGTCATGAAACTCGACCTCAAAAAGGATTTTGACAGCATTGATTGGGAGTTTTTGAGACTAATCCTACACTCAGTGGGTTTTGGAGACAAGTTTACTGACTAGATTTTGTCCTGTGTCACTAGTGCTAATTTTGCAGTGATGATAAATGGATAGGCGACTAGTTTTTTTAAAAGTGAGAGGGGGCTCCGTCAGGGATGCCCACTCTCTCCTTACCTCTTTATCTTGATAATGGAAGGCCTTAGCCTTCTCCTCTCTAAAATCATCTCTGAGCACCGCATCTCTGGTATAAAGGTATCAAATTTCATCAAGATTGTTCATCTTATGTTTGTTGACGATGTCCTCCTAATGACAAAAGTTGATCTCGCGGAGTGGTTAGTGATCCTAGACTTGCTACAACTCTTCTGTTCTGTATCGGGTCTGTCCATCAATTTTTCAAAATCCACTGTCCATTTTTGGGGACTAACTGATGTCGAGCTCTCTCTCCTCAAAGACTCCATCCCCTTCTCATTTATTGATCTGAATGAAGGTTTCAGATACCTTGGTTACCAGCTGAAGCCGAGAGCCTCCTCTTCTGTAGATTGGAGTTGGCTAGTGGCAATTTTCGAAAGGAGAATTGGCTTTTGGTGTAATAAATGGTTGTCTATGGGTGGGTGATTTACCCTGGTCAAATCGGTGTTGGAAAGCCTCACTGTTTTCTGGATGACTCTGGAGCGGATCCCCAACAAGATCATTATTATTCTTCGAAGACTCTCTTTTAATTTCCTGTGGAATGGCCGAGCTGGTAAGCGTCGCTTTCATCTTTGCAGCTGGGATTCTCTGTCAAGACCTCGAAGGGCAGGGGGTTGGGGACTCAAGAACCTTTCTACCTTCAACACGACCCTACTGGCTAGTTCATTTTGGAGAGCAGTCTCACATGACAACATTTGGCACCGAATTATAATGGATAAATACATATGATCCTTGCCCCTCCTCACCTGGCTACGAAAGCCATCTCTAATGCAGAAGAGGGCTTCACCCTTTTGGAAGGGTCTGGTCTCTTCCTCTCCGATGATCCTTCATTGGCTCTGTTGGAAGCCAGGATCGGGTTCTGAGATCAAAATTGGAAGGGACAAAATCCTCAGGCTGGAGGATCAATCGATTCTCTCTCCGACACTAAGATCGCAGCTTGGTTCATTAAACTTTTTGTGTTTGGCACAGGTGAAAGTATCGACCCGCGTCCTCCCTCTTCCAGACAATTGGATGAGTAGTAGTGATCTGCATTTTAGTGGATTGATTGCCACTGAATGGGATTCCTTTACGGTTGCACTAAGAAGTGTCAGAATCTCTCTCACAGACGTGCAAGACTCAATTCTTTGGGCCAGAGGAGATGCCTAAGGCATCATTACCATCAAAAATTTATATGCGGCCTTTTTGCAACCGATGGACCTCGGCGGTGACAACTTGTGGCTTCTTCAACCGTGGAAGTGGTCGATTCCACTAAAATATAAACTCTTCATCTGGCTCTCTGCTAAAGAGAAAATTCTCACCTGGGAGTTGCTCCGTAAGAGAGGCTGGGAGGGCCCTGGGATCTATCTCCTATGCAACCGAGCCTCCGAAGACATCCATCACCTTCTTATACATTGTGATTTTACAAAGGTTGTCTGGAATCGACTGGTTCAACATTTTTCTCTTACTTTCTCCTGGATCGACGCCACCATCTCGGATTGTTTTTCTTTGTGGTCCACTGAAAAACCTGCTCCGCTTTATTTGGCTGCCCATGCATGCTGGCAGATTTGGATAGAATGGAACAAAGTGATTTTTGATGAGCACTCTCCCTCCTCTCTTGCGGTAGTTCACAGAGTTTTGGCTACCTTCTCTTGGCAACCGTCTACTGTAAAATCCTTCCCTTACAAAGCTTGTGAGTTTAATATGGTTGAAGGTTACACTTTAGCTTGTTTTGACAGTGTTGCACAGTCAAACGGATTATTTTGTGGGGCTGGAGGCACCTTCAAAACCCATCCATCGAGGATCACAAAGTGGTTCATCAATTGTGGTGCGGGTACAAATACCAAAGCTGAACTTTTGGGCTTATGGGCTTCCCTCACTCTTGCATCCCTTTGGTCTTTAAACCACTTACATGTTCTTGGAGACTCGAGAGTTATTATAGACTGGATAAATCACAAATGCAACCTCCATTCAGTCCATATTGAATGCTGGAAGCAAAAAACGCAGGAGCTGTCCAAAATCTTCACCGATATCAACTTCCATCATATTTCCAGATCACACAATACAGAGGCGGATGCTCTCTCAAAGAGGGCTCTAAGCGAAGTGGTAGGGAGACTCTCAGTCTACCATTGTGATAGAGGGAAAGAGAGTCCTATCTCCTATATTAATATCTTCGAATTATGATGGCTATTCTTATTAAGTAGATTGTTGACAGCTTTTGTAATCTTTTTCTTGCTTCACCTTCCAGTCTTCCTCTTGCTATAGCTTGTCTTGGTTCTGCTCCTTTGAATCACTGTTGTCATTGATTGTAATGGTCCTTTCTTGGCTAGCACACTGACGATGTTCCTCAGCATGTTGCTGCCTACTGTAAACAAATTTATACCCTATATAAATTTGAGAAAAAAATTTCTTGGAAAAAGTGTTGTTCCCTAAAATAATAAATTTCTTTATATAGTTGCATGAGATATAAATTACCTTAGTATAAATTTATTTTATATATAGGAAACTGAGTAAATAAAAATAGGATAAATAAGTAATGGTAAATAATCTAAATGATATATAATAATATAATGTAAAAAAATAAGATTAAAAAATAAAGGTAAATAATATAAATAAATATATATAAAGGTAAATAATATAAATGAATATATATAAAGGTAAATAATATAAATGAAATCTAGTTCAAAGGGGTTAGATCTAATGGTGGAAAGCATGGAGTTTTTCATCGTTGGGCAAAGTTCAATTCTCGTGAGGGCCTAGCCCGAAACCACGGGGGCACCTTGAGGTTGTAGTTGAATGTGTGTGATTGCACCCAGAGATATCATATTAAATGGTATTGTAACCTGTGCACACATAAGTGGATCAAAGCTCACCCCCATGTCCTTCAAATTTAAGTCAATTTATGCTAGCTCAACTGGTTAAGGTGTGGGTTTCATTTGTTAGGTGGCCCGAGTTCAATACCCTTACAGTGTATTTAGTCGGGAGGAGACACCCAAAAATCCAGCCATGTTAAGGATTGATGCAAGCCCAGGCTGGGTGCGATCTTCGAGTGATTTTGACGGCTTAGATGCCCTTAGGTTGTGGTTTCTTAGCCAACGATTGAAATGTTGGCCCCGCAAGTGACGGACATTTCTAACAAACAAACAATATATATATATATATATATATATATATATATATATATATATATATATATATATATATATATATATATATATATATATATATATATATGACGTGGAAATACCAGAAAGTGCCACATGGCATGATCATACAATATAGTTGGCAGGCTGTAAAGTGGTGTGGTAGCTCCAGAACATGACATGTGTACAAGTGATGTGGCACACACGATACAGTGGCGCATGAGGTGGTGTTGATGACGTCACAATGACCAATGAATGGCTTCCATGTGGACCATTCGGGTGGCACCACGTGGGCCATCGTCCAGCCCATGTGGCCTCAAAGGGCACACTAACATCCACATTTCATGCATGGGTTGTTTTAACGGTTTGATATTATAACTCTATGGTTTAATGTTATAACTATATGGTTATAACCATATAACCAACTAATTGTACATTTGGTGGATAAACCCATGACCTCTGGGTTATATTCCAAAACTTTAACCATCATGCCAACCACTTATGTTATGATAATTAATGACATTTAATTTGTTTTGTTTTGAAATTAATTTATGTTGTAACAATACCAACAGATTTAGATCCAGTTTTTGGCCTATATAAACTCAACGCCCAGCCTTCTTACAACAATGGAGGTGTGTGCCAAGACATTGGAATTCGTTCCAAGAGCATCCTACATAGAATTTCGTGTAGATTTTCCTCGTTTTGCGTGCAAGAGGTGTTCCTATTTTGAATTTGTCTCGTTTTGCATGCTATTGAGTTCTTTGAGAGAGGTATAGAGTGTTTATACTCATTTTTCTTAGAATTTCGAGAGGAATCTGATGGTGATGTTAGTTCTATGTAAAAGTGCTATGTATGAAAGTCTTATTACCATTTTTCATGTATGAGACCCATAGTCTCGTTATACGCGCAAAAGGGGGTCTTTAGGCACCTATTTAGAACATAGACAAGTTTATACTCTTTCTTCTCAGAATTTCATGAGGAATTCATTGGTGACCTCTGTTTCTAGGTTGGAGTAACATACTTTAAGGGTGTCTTCAAATTTGGCATTGTAAGTCATCATTGTTTCAAGCATTTGAGCATTAATAGAGCGGTCTCATTGTTTGGAAGCAGACCCAGAGACATATCCCAAGATGGGTGAACTCCGTTATCAAACTGTGTAATGAGCCTTGTAATTTGTTGTCTCTATTTCTCTCTATTTTGGCACTCATTATTTCTGCAAGTTATTATCAGTTAATGAAGTTCATGGATAAATAAGTGTTTTCACATGTTATTTTGCAAATATTCAAGACAATCTTAATTTCTTGAATTTGGTCAGATGTTTAGTGTCTGCTTAAGAACTAATTGACATCTAAGGATTTTCGGATCAAGATTTCATGGTGGAATTCAAGAGCTAAAACAAGGGGCGTAAAAGAAATCACAAAGATTAGTGAAAGCTATAAGAATGGAAAAACTAAAAGACAATATAAAGGAGTTCATTGCCCAAGTGGTTCAAAACAATTATGAATTAAAGATCCATTTTATATCATAAATCTCATTTGGCTACAAATTATTGAAAAACAAACAAACTGACCTTTGGACGATTGAAAGGATCCTATGATGGACTATTTTGCACAAGTGACATTAAATAGCACGTGACATACCAATCTTTTTGACTCCATTGCCCAACGTAAAAGGCACAAGGTCCACAATTCTTAAAACCTCACAAGGAGGCATAATCTCCCAGTTGGATCTAGATGTTGTCATGAAAACGTGGTTGCATTATTTTCATCCATTCACATTTACATGCATATATTTAAGACTTATGTTGTTTCAATATTGATGAAAATCTACACTAGGTGAATAATTATTGAATTATGATGTGTAATTGTGTCGGGAATATAACATAAGCCACATTGTTTATTTTATTTTTATATGATTGTGATCTGACAGTGGAACTATTGCAAATGCAATCTAACTATGTGTATTCCCTTTCAGAGGGAAAAGTAACCACAACTTAGTGGAGTCATCAAGCTCTGAAAGATCTAAAAATGCTCACTTACTGAGATTGATAGGTATAATTCATTTGAGAGGTAAAAGTAATAGTGTGTTACCAGAGCACCTATGCTTTGAAAAATCTAACTGTTGTTGTGTGCAATGATCAAAGGACAATAATGCATTTCAGAAGGTAAAGTGTTTGACATATATTGAAACTTTTGTGCTCTAAAATATCCGATGGTGGATATGTGCAATGATGAAATGATCATAATGCATTTCGGAAGGAAAGGAACTAGATGGATAATGGGAAATATTCCCTTCAAAATCATCCACAAGATGACACGTGTATAAGGAAAACATTTCAGTGCATGTAACAACAGTTGTGGATATTGTCCTGCAAACTCCAAAACCATTCTAGAATATTGCTAGTCTTGTGTAAAAGGGCAACTCTCCACTTGATTTTGGCATTTGTTTCTAATCATTAATTACATTAATGATTGTGTAGATCTCAAGATGCACTTGCTAATTAAATGCAATATTTATTGCATGATGTTTTATTGAGATTTAACCATTGAAAAAGGTTATTTCACTTTCCTCCTACATTGTTTTTACTCTGTGGCACTGAGACAAGTCACAAGCTTGGTGAGAAATAGATTTGAGTGCATTGAAAGCTTGCTTAAATATTAAGTCTGCCAACTGATTGTTTTTTTGTATTCTATAAGTTAGATCGAATTCCTTAAATTAAATAGTTCGGAGGAAGAGACCTTCAGCCGTAGGCTCATTTGGTAGACCTTTATCAGACTTAGAAGCTTTGATTTACCTTGACTGGGATATTTTTGATATGTGTATCTCAGTAGGATGTTTAGGGAAAGTGCATGAGTCCGTCGGAGACTTTTTCACACAAGGTCTGATCAATTTTCAACTTGGTCGAGTCAGTTAGCTTAGGCCATGGTTCTATCGACTTTCCAATCTACTGACTTCATAGAGGCCTATGAAAACTCATACAATCCTTTGAACCATACCCTAGTTATTCATAAGGACCTCATGAAATCTTTTTTGTCACAATTGAGTCAATGTCAACCGTGCTTCTCTTGGCCTTAGGTGAATTCCTTGTTAACGAGGAAGAGTTGGCCACTAAAGTAAATAGTTGGCCTTCCCATGACAAGCAAGAGGTTTTTTGATGTTATCTACACGAAGACGTTTCAATGCTAGATTTAACCTTCCCTTTGCAAGATTTTGCATTTGCCAAGTTTCCACATGAAATCGTATCCATGATTTTCTTAGTTTTAGGATATGATGATCATTTGCTAGTTGATGAAGTTGTTATTTGCATAATGAATGAAATTTCCTCTCCTTTTGGTTTACCCCCAATCAATTACTAATATGTAGAATTTTTGGCAAATGCAATTCATGAGCAACTATGTAGATATCATGACCTTAAAATGTTTAGGTGTCAGTTGTACTTAATCTATTTATTACTGTATTTCAATATGAGTGATTTGAGCATTTGAATTTGAAAAAGATTGATAAGGATGGTAAGACTTTTCCAGTGGTTGAATGGACCTTAGTGTGATGCAGATTGAGCTAAATGTAGGGTTCAATGATTTTGCTAATAAGTTTCTCTTTCATGCTCACACCATATTCTAGGGTAAGTCACCCCCTAGAATTCCCTTTGAATTTTGTAACATCCTTCAGCTAAGTCTAGAGACCAAATTCGGGGACTTGTATCTTTAGCAGGATTATATACTAATCAAAATTTAGGGTTTTGAACTCCAGCCTCACCTTTTACAAATTTACATTTAGTCAAGATTTTTTTCTCTAGAATATCTCAAACATAGATTATCTTATGATTATCTCCACTTCCCCCCCAAAATAAGAAGTCATCCTTTGCTCACCTGTTCAAGTATTTTCATTTATTGTTTCAAGTTAGGAAATGTTTGGAATTATGACCCCCACCACATCATATCAAGGAAATGAGTTGCTTTAAATTATTTAGCCTATATTCATCATAATAACCCTGAGGTTGAAATTATTGCTAACAAATATACGTGGGAGGACATGAAATATTTGATGCATATGCAAGTGGCACAATCTAGCTTGAAGAGTGGAGCTGTAAAGGAAGTAAAACCTATAATGTCCACTAGCATGATTTCTAATAATGTTGATTTTGAGTGCAACAAAAGCGACACGGGACAAATGTCAAGTGAAGTCAAGCATGTAGTTGAATATATAGCTACCATGGCAGTTAAAGTTTTAGCTGAGCAATAAAAAATTGGAAGTAAAAGGAAAGAGATTGAAGGATCAAGCGAGCTTGAGGTCATTGATACAAGAGAGATAGATCCCCAAAAGGGGAAAATGTAGGATCAATCCAAGCAAATAATCAATTTTTCCCTATGATATGAATGTGATGAGTTAGATACACTCTTTCAAGAAGATTTGATAAAATAAGTTGACACTCTCTTATGAGAATTATAGCACATGAGAACAATTTATCCAATGGTGGTAGTCACTTATTCTCTTATGCCTATCATTTAAGATCTGACTGTAAGTGACAAGTGTTCAATTATTTTAGTCGAAACTCAAATGGAAGCTGAGTTTGAGAATAAGACATAGCCACTTGTGCAAAATAATGAGTTAAATGAAAAGACAAGACAAATGAAGTTCTATCAATGATCATAAATAATATCCTTTATATTTCTACCATCCATGGACAATGAGAGGAATACATTTAATTTATTAGTTCTACAACCTCAACTCATCGAAAGTGTAAATAAATATAAGTATAAAAATATGTTTGTGCAAGTTGACTTGATCAATTCAACATTGTAGATACGATTACAGGGAACAGACAAATAAGCGAGATGGTTTCTAGAAAAATGATTAAGTCCACAATTCATGCCAAGAAACTACAAACTTTGGTCAACAAGTTGGATACTCAGTTGAAGCATGGGAAAATAATTAATATAATCATGTTGGGTATGTCTTATATTCTTTGCACAACCAACTCCACATGTTGGGCGCAGTCGGGGGGTCACAAGGAGGCGGTAGCCACCCTTGTTTGAGGGGTTGCGAGGGGGGTGGAACCCCTAGAAAAATAAATTAGGTAGTTTTTGCGTCTGTTTTTTTAGCGGTTTTCAACACAAGATTTTCATTTTTGGAGTTTTTATGGTGCATGGGTGGATTTGTGGCTTATCCCATTGTTTTCTAATTCTGGTTAAGGAATTAACCTTGTAGTCTAATCTGGTTCGATGGATTAGGGGTTTTGGATTCCGCAGAATCCTATACATATTTTAATGTAAACAATGAAAGACGATGAATAAGAATTAGAGGTGCAACTCTAAACAAGTTGTTGGTTTTCCTGATTTGGGTTTATATGGTAAATATTTGTGTATATGTGTGATTGCAATTGTGTTATTTTCTATTTTTAAGAATATGTGTGTGCATTGCATTACTGTAAAACGTTTAACGATTACATTTGGTATCAAAGCAGTTATTGGCTTTAGGGGGATGCCTTTGTGGCTAGGATTTTGGCTCGAGTTTGCGATAAACCTTGCTATAGTGGGAGCTCTACGGTATTGATTCTTGTGGTGAAAAGAAATGGCAAGTAGTTAAAAAATAGAGATCGAGAAATTTAATGGGAAAATTTTTGAGCGTGGAAGATCAAGATGGAAGATATGTTGGTAGATAAAGATTAATGGGTTGTTGTGGATCTAGGTACTGCACCTATAGGAACATCAACATAAGACTAGGAAAAGTTGGATCGAAAGGAGAAGAGCACAATCTGGTTGTATCTCTCAGATTCAGTGTTACTGAATGTGTCAAGGGAAGCTACAACCAAGGCATTATGGAATAAGTTAGGGGCTTTGTATTATTCTAAGTCCATGGTAAACAAATTTTTCTTGCGGAAGAAGTTGTACAACCTTAGCATGAAATATGGAGACTTGGTGAAAGAGAATATGAACGCCTTCAATATTGTAGTAAGTTAGTTATTTTCTGTTGATATTAAGATTTATGATGAAGATAAGTGTATCAATTTATTGTGTTCTTTACCATATTCATGGGATAGTTTGGCTATTTCCATAGGTAGTAGTGCAACTACCTTAAGTTTCGATGATGTGGTCTCATCCTCGTTGTCGGAGGAGATGAGGCAAAAAAACATGGAAAGTCAGAGAACAAATGTGTTATTTGCAAGAGGATGCTCCCAGGAAATAAATAGAAATATTCCCTCAAGTGAGATATCTATATCTAGGGGAAGATATAATTTTCCCGAAAAATTTGTAAAGGTATGTTGGAGATGTGGAAAAGAAGGGCATTATAAGAAATAATGTAGATTCAAAAGTTTTGAGAGAGGGAAGGGATCTCATTATGCCTCTTCTACAAAAGAAAAAATCTCTGCATATGAAGGAGGGGATGTGTACTTGGATTCTTCAAGCATAGATGCAGATCATGAGGCATGGTTGGTCGACTAAGGTGCATCCTTTCATATGACTCCTCATAGGGAGTGATTTTGTGAATATGAAATGTATGATGGGGGTGATGTTTTTCTGGGAGATGACTCAAACGCCAAAATCATAGGATGAGGAAAAGTCAAGTTGAAGCTCATGGATGGTAGGATTATAAATTTTCTTAGTGTTTTGCACATCCCAAGATTTGATCCAAATTTTAGGGGGTATATGGTCTAAATTCAAATGCAAAAGTCATAAATCTATAAAGCTAATAAATTGCGCCTGTAGATGCCCACCTCCTCATTAATTAATTGGGCTAACATGTTGCCCATATGGTTCAAAGAGAGTCCCACCTCTCCATTATTGTATTGGAATTTATTTTCCACTACTTAGTTAGTTGGGTAGTTAGATCTATTATTATAATAATAAAGACTCATTTAATGAGCTCTTTACATTATTGTATTGGGTTTTATTTTCCACTACTTAGTTAACTAGGTAGTTAGATCTATTATAATAATAATAGAGACTCATTTAATGAGCTCTTTTTTACTTTGTCCAATGGACCATTTTGTAATGCTATATAAAGGCCTAGCAAGCCTTCTCATAATATCAAGTTGCTCATTTTGGCTTCTCTCATATTTTCTATTGTTCATTGTGAGATTAATTAGCTCTGAGTGATTTACTAGTAATTAGTTTTAAAGGTGAGGCTCCTCTTTGAGCCTCACCTATCGAGTACTTCATTTACATGTTTTTGTCCATACTTCTTTTCATGCAAGATTGGAACGTCTAAGCTCCTCCTCTCTCGACATTCAAGCCATCCAAATCTCATCCCCCAAGATCCGAATCAATGGTATCAGAGTGGGTACGCTCTCCATTAGAACAAGGGTTTGAAGCATGTTGTGGATTCAAACATTTGCAACATCACCAACCTCATTTTGGTACTATCGGAATCCATCTGTCGGGCCATACATTGTAAGCATCATAGTTGGTCCATAGGCACTACATGGTTTTTTTTACCATTGGATCTTCGTTCACCATTACAAGAAGAACCATACATGGATTCACAACATTCATACCTGAATTCACTACATCCATACATGGATTCACTACATATATACATGTACCCACTACATCCATTGGTCTGCAACATTTTCAAAAACTTTGTAGGGTTTCCATGCTACCAATGGAGGTTCCACAACCTCTACAACATCCCATGTTGCTCTACAAACCCTTGGCATCCTTTGTGGCCCTCTACACTAAACCAAATTCAAAGAGGTGTTGCGACATCTACACAACATTTCAGAGGCTCTACCATAGCTCATTTGAAATATGTCTTCAATGTCTCAAATGGGTATTTCACAGAATCTCATTTGGATTTTTGGTTTGAAAGATATCATCAATTGAATCTCAACATGTATTTGACCCAAGGAGGTCGTGCATACCACCATATTCAATGGTCTTTTTATCCCTACTCAAGAAACTGTAGAAGGAGTTCCACATATGGATGTAAATATCTCTTCAAGATATCAAATGGTTATTTCGCGGAATTTCATTTTGTTGTATGGTTTATGAGATATCCTTGTTTGAAGCAACACATGCCTATAACGAGTGTGGTCGCGCACCCTTAAACTTCAGCCTAGATTTTATCACTCAATAATACACCTTATATCACTTATTTTAAATCAATGGAAAGGTTTTTTTATCATGTCAAATGGGTATTTCATGGAATTTCGTTTCGTTTCCTGGTTTGAGAGATATTGCTCATTGAATATCTGCATGTTTTTTTTTGAAGATGATCGCGCATACCTGACACTTCAACAAGATTTTTCTCACTCCATGGGACACCTCAGAACAAATTCCATATACTGATGGAAATATATCGTCAATAGCTCAAATGAGTCTTTGACGAAATTGGATTTTATCACTTGTAGCAGAAGTTGTGAATAAATTTGCAGAAGGATGTTCACAGCCCCCAAAGTCATGATTTTTCCATATTATTTTTTAAATTTTAGGATTTTATTAAAATTTATTTATTTTTCTACCCATGTACAATGCCATTGTCAGCTAGGTTATGGGTCAACCACACAAAACCCTTCTATCCATTGGGAATTTTCACATTGTAATCATAATGATACGATAATGAGGTTTCTCTTTTTAGCATGGGTGAAATGATGGGGACCATCATTTTCTAAGAGGGGAGGAATGATAAATTCGGATGCTAAAATCATAAAGCTAATAGATTGCCCATGTAGATGCCCACCTCCCCATTAATTAACTGGGCTAATAGGTTGCCCATATGGGTCAATGAGAGTCCCACCTCTCCATTATTGTATTGGGTTTTATTTTCCATTACTTAGTTAGTTCGGTAGTTAGATCTATTATTATAATAATAAAGACTCATTTAATGAGCTCTTTACATTATTGTATTGGGTTTTATTTTTCACTACTTAGTTAGTTGGGTAGTTAGATCTATTATACTAATAATAGAGACTCATTTAATGAGCTCTTTTTTACTTTGTCCAATGGACCATTTTGTAATGCTATATAAAGGCCTAGCAAGCCTTCTCATAATATTAAGTTACTCATTTGGCTTCTCTCATATTTTATATTGTTCATTGTGTGATTAATTAGCTCCAAGTGATTTACTAGTAATTAGTTTTAGAGGTGAGGCTCCTCTTTGAGCCTCACCTCCCGAGTACTTGATTTACATGTTTTTGTCCATGCTTCTTTTCATGCAAGATTGGCACGTCTAAGCTCCTCCTCTCTCAGCATTCAAGCCATCCAAATCTTAACCCCTGATATCTGGATCAGGATTGGCCAAGAATTTGATTTTTGTAAGCAAGATGGATGATGCAGGTGTAAAAACAATGTTTGAAAAGGAAAGATGCATGATAGTTCGAGGGGAAATGGTTTTGTTGAAGGGAGTTTGGATTGGAACTCTATATAATATGTTGGGAAGCACTATTAGTGACAGGTGCAATAGTTCCATTGTTCAAGAGATTAGAGTTGAAGAAGAAAAAACTTCTACAACCTCTGGAGAAAAGACTATGTTGTGGCATCAAAGACTAGGGCATATCAAAGAGAAGGGCCTTCAAGTACTACATGGAAAAGGTATGGTTGAAGGTATGTCCAATTTATCTCTAGATTTTGATTTGTGTGAACATTTCTTATATGGGAAACATAATTGTGTAATATTCTCCTCTGATGCTACGAGGGCAGAGGGAATATTACAGTTGGTGCATAATGATGTGTCTGAACCTGTGTCGGTTCCATCATAAGGAAAAATTGTGTATTATGTCTCATTTATAGATGAATTCTTGAGTAATACATGGATTTATTTCCTTGGGAATAAATCTGAAGTCTTTGACAAATTTAAAGAGTTTAAGGTTCTTGTGGAGAATCAAACAGATAAGATAATTAAGGTGTTGAGGATAGATAATGGAGGAGAATTATGCCGAAATTAATTCGAAGAATTTTCTAAGAAGTGTGGTGTAGAAATGCAGAAGATTGTTCCATACACACATCAACAAAATGGAGTTGCAGAAAAGATGAACATGATGTTGATGGAAAAAGTAAGGAGCATGCTCAGTGGTGTCGATTTAGGACATGAATTATGGGTAGAGGCAATATGTACTGCATGTTACCTAGTCAATTGATCACCCTCATCAATGCTAGATGACATGACTCCACACGAGGTATGGACCTGTAAGAAACCCTCTTTTACACATCTTAGTGTATTTGGTTGTGATTCCTTTGTACATATGCCAAAGAAAAACATGAGTAAGTTGGATAAAAGGATGAAAAGTGTATCTTTATTAGCTATAAAGATGGTCTGAAAGGTTATAAGATTTGGAACCCATTGTTACACACCAAAATGTCACACTTAAGTGTTGCACCTATTTATGCCTAAGTATCGCAAGTTTTGTATGCACCTTACTAAGTGTTGCATGCACTTTTTCAAGTGTCATATGCACTTTACTAAGTGTCGCATGCACTTTACTAAGTGTCAAAACACCTTGAAACCATGAAATAACAATTGTCACAATCCCTAGTCAGTGTGGAGGAGAAACATATCATATGAAGGTCAAAATACTATGTGCACATGAATTATTCATTATTATTATTATTATTATTATTTATTTTATTTTTATTTTTTTGTGACTGCGGAATCGGCAACTGGGCCGGTCTCGTACTCGCGTGACACGGGGTCGATTCCGACTGCTACCACTATAACCTCCAGGTGCCATACGTATGCCCCTTCCGCAGGCACAGGTAAGTCGGGGGGATTTGAACTTGGAACCTCATCGAACATAACACTTCATATCACGACACTTGCCAATTGAGCTACCCCCGGGGGGCTATGAATTATTCATTATTATTCTTAAAAAAGGAAATTAATTTAGTGTGAGAATACACCTCACATTTAGTTTTCTAATCTCAAGGAGAAGTTGAGAGTCTCATGGATGGTTGAGAGATTTTCTCAAACCAAAATCCTAATTTGGTGGATCTTGAGAGATATTTCCTCCTTAAAATCCTTGAGAGATATTTTCTCCCTAAAATCCTTGAGAGATATTTTCTCCCTAAAAATCTCGGAGATCCCAATTTAGTGGATCTAGTGAGTGATCTTCTCCATGGTGGTTAAGCCTCCAAATCCTATATAATAAGGGCATTCCATGGTGAAGGGGAGAATATTCGAGGTATCAAACCTTTGATCCTGAGGAAAGAATTCAACATTTTGATTTCAAGATTCATGCAAGGGGCTAGATGAGGAGATCTTGGTGAAGATATTGCATCATCAAGCATGATTTGTAAGTGTCTTCTCTGGCTTTCCAATTAATGATAACTTGGCCTATTCCCTTCAAGTTCATGTTTTCTACATTTATTTGTCTATTGTATTTTCATTATTCATAGATAGATTTTCTTTATATAATAATCTAGAGTAGGAAGAAGATTTCCTTTTCTAGTCTTTGTAGGGTTTCATTTGTGTTGAGGAGCTTGGAGATAAAGCCTACGGATTGGAGCAATGAGGATGAACATCGCAACAACGTATGTCACACCATTCTTCTTCTCTCTTGCTTGATTGATCTAGTCAGATCTACGGGGAAAGTAGAAATGACTTTTTCTATTATTTCTTGGGACCAAAGATAGGGGTCTTGGTCCAAAGGGGAGCTTAGCCTGTCCGTAGGGTAAGATTTCTCACAACATAAAAATGGTGACTCCATTGGGGAAGGACTTTGACTAGTTTTTCCTATTTTTCGTCTTGAATCCTTTGCTTGTGATTAGATATTGTTGGTTTGATGCTTATTTCTTATCTATTTCCCCTTCCCTCTTCCTCATTCAATAGTTTATAGAGACATTGATTGAGTCTCTACTGAACTTGAGCTGTTAGAATCCATTTTTTGAGCTTTTCCATAAATTGGCACTTCCCTGCAGTTCACACGAGGGCGCCATTAGCCTGACTAGTGCTCCCTGTAGTGCATATATAACACCATTAGCTTGACTGGCGCTCCCTTAAGCCTCCCAGGGAGCGCCATTCTCTTGACTGTCACTCTGTCTCTTTGAGAATAGGGGCACCAATCTCCTTTTTTTGGTGTTTTTGCCTCTTTATGCCATGTTCTGATCAGTCCTCTTTTGAGAGGCATTTAGACTAGAGTCTCCTAGATTGTATTAGACTTTGTTTGGATTGAGAATTTACATTTATCACTCATTTTTATCCTCGTTGAGCTTGCAAACCTCTTCTAAGTTGTGAGATTGGTTCACCTTGCTTTTCCCTTGTTTGGTCTTTGTCTCATGATGTTTTCAATTATTTGATTGATTGGAAGAACTCTGTAAAGGTTTGATTGGTCTTGAGTTTCTTTTCAATATTCCTTGGAACATCTCACTCTTTTGAATGATCGAGACTCTCTTGTTTACCACAACCCAATCTTGAATACTTGTTTCTTGCTGCTCATCTTTAAGGATTGTTGAGTGATTTTCTCTTTCTCTTTTTCATTGTTTGGGGTTTTATTGGAGGCATTCTAATATTGTGCTTTCTTGTCGACTTTTTGAGTTCTTGATTGAGCGACTTATTTCACACTTAGTTTCTCTAAGTTCTCATCAGTTTTGAGTGCAATTCTTGTTCGATCTTTTTACTTCATATTCCTTTACATCTGCATTGGATTCTTGCATTGAAAGTAAGGAAGTAGAAAGAACTTGCATTTGATTTAGGTTCATTGCATTTATAATCAAACAAACAGAAATTGATTGCATTCAAATTTTTGGGTGGTACATGTTTGTAGTTTGCATTAGGTAAACTGCATTGGGTTTACGCATTTGGGAATGGAAAAAGACTCTTCTCCTTTCCATAGATAAGGTTCATCAAACAAAAAGCTTTTCATCTCATACTGTTGCACTCTTTTGGAGTCGAAGTCACAAATATCATCAATTTCACTTCCATACCCTTGAGTAAACAACCTAAAAATCAAAGTGCTAATTAAAATATGTCTAGAAATTTTTCTTTCTAGGGCTTTGCAAACCTACATTAGCTTAAGTGTAGGGCTTTGGAATAGGTGTTGAAAATAACTTTCCAAAGCCATAAACAAACATAGAATATTGCAATAGGGAGAGAAAATCCAATTTTCATAAAAGCATAGTCGGGACCCCCCTCTCACACATGGGTTAAACACGAGGTCACGTGCGGAAGAGAAACATAGATTAGCCCTCCAAATATTAACCAAACATAGTGGAAAGATCATATACTGGGGGTTATTCTTGAAGTGTCACTAGTTTCATTAGGTCGCGGTGCTTCGTGAATCTCAAATCCATTCGAGGTCCTCTGGAGTTTATCGATCCTCTTGTCTTCAGTCCTCTAGAAGAATTTCAAACTTGATATCTTGCCCATACGTTCGATTCTGACTGTCGATTGTACCCTCCCAGAGGTTGACTGTGAGTTGGTAACCTTAGTGGCCTTTATAATTAGGGTTATGTTGAGCACTCAACACACCCTAAAAAGCCTATGTCAAATTTTTGTTTTTGGGTACCACTTGATCTTTGCATTGTCTGATCCGACTTCATTTTGAGAAAGGTTTTGTCTTTGCTTATTATCTTGACTCTCATCAGCTTTTCAGGTTTGTTTGAACTTATGAAACCCCATGACTTAAAAGGCCTTAACACTTGAATAAAGAATCAACAACCAAAACACTTCACCTGATGCACTCAGATTCGACATCAGAAGGAATTCAAAGATGGAAAAAGAACCCCTCGGGAAAACCTCAGTCGTCGAGCGCCGATCTTCATTGATATAGGCAAAAGGATGTTTCATTTTGCGACAAGTCTTGCATAAGGATATCGCCAATAGTCGACTCCCCTTCGACATCGGTGAAAGACGAGGGGAATAGACGTTAGCAAAGAGAGAGAAAAAAAAACTTCACCGATGCCCGACGTGCTTATTGGAATCACGGAAAAAACCTAAAAAGATTGCAACAAACATTTTGAACACACTAAAGGTTATTCCTGATCGTCGATCCTCGATGCGTTTTTGGCATCGGGACTTTTTCGAGGGAGCTAATCCAAAGGAAGCACTAGATAGGTTTATCGTCGATCGCCGACCCTGGATACACTTTTAGCATCGGTAAGCTAAGGTTTGTTTTAAAACAAATAACTTAAAGAAAGTTCCGACTCCAATTAATACATGTGAATTAGGTCACCGGTCTTCAATGCCATGTGTCTTTTCCAGGTTGGAGAACCACATGGTCTAGTTTTACCCCGAGTCATTCTTGGTTCCATAGGTTCAAGTCACACCTCCAAGTCAACTTTGCCATGACAACATTGTATGATGAGATTGATTGGCATCAGAGCTTTTGCAGAAGGACATCAACGAAAACGTTCATAGCACATCACCAATCCCCGATCCACCCACCGAGAGAGTGACACGATGGGACATTTTAGTGTTAGATACGATCAGATTTTTGGCATTTAAGGGGCTAATTAATACCAAATCCCGCATTAGTTGTTACCTCGTGAGCCAATAAAAAAAACCGATTAAAATCACTGATAGACACCATCACCCTTCGCGCCTTAGCCGTCAACCCACGATGAATTTAAGTTGCAAAGATTCGGCAACAGATTTGTTTAAATTTCACTCATCACTTGAATTGAATGATTGATGTGACATGATAAGTTCTTCCCTAGTTTAAATTCTCTTCAGTCGTTGTAAACAAAATCATTCTGTGCGCAAGGAAATTCAGAGCATCCGAAGAAGCAAGATGAGTAATTTGAAGGCTGCAGAGATCCCATGAGTATCAAAATAACCGGATTTTAGCAAGCTTCATAGGTACGTATCCAAGTCTGTAAATTTTACATGGCTACAAATTATATGTTGCTTATCCGATTTTGTTCTTTACGCAGTCTTTGAAGGTTTATTTTAATTGTAGGAACAATGCCACCAAGAAATCCAACCACCAGACGATCGCCAAGGGCATCGAAGCTGAAAGAACTAGAGGTAGGTGAAGGTTCCTCTCTAGGGGCCGCAAAACAATTAGAATACACTTAGAGGTCGGACCTTCGGAACACATGGAGGAGGTTCAAGAACCCTGTCTTGAACAAATATACACCATTGGGAGCCTGGAAAATATGCTCACCTAGGGAGATCAACAAATCCTCGAACCCGTGGATGAAGTCATTGACATACATACCATCGCCTATGACCGGAAAAGGAAATCTATCGTGCAGAGAACCACCAAGAAGAGGAGGATTACTCTAGATTACTCCATCCTCATCACCATAGAGGAAAAATTGATCAACACAGAGCATGCCAAGACATTCGAACTTATTGGTGCAGGTATTGCAATCAAAGATGCCACCCTGGACAGAGAAAAAAGGGATGAAGAGGAGTTGGCTACTACTCTGAAGGAATTGGAACATTTGTGCCACTTGGAAAAATATTACCAGGACACCACACAGGCTACCGTGTTCCTGAGAAGCAAATTCTAGGAGGCCTACAACAAATTTACAGATGAACGACACCTATTCACTGCAAGGATAGTCGAGCTTCAAGAAGACACCCTCATGGCACTGGTGACGTGCAAGGATATGAAGAGGTGTACAAGAAAGAACACCAAGCCGTGGAAAGGATCGACTATATCAACACGGTGCAATAGGGTTGAGATGTTGAAGAGCATGACATCCGAGTGCTAAGGGAAAGTAGCATTGACCGCATAAGGAAATCAACCGAATATTGGGTAAAAATGGCTCAGGAACCTCATCGGGAAATCCAAGAGAAATGGGCCAAGTGCGAGAAAAGTTGGACCAAGATCAACCGGGCAATGGGAGACATCGGCCTCCTCGAATTCGGCACACCCGATGAATTTGTCAACTTTCGTGACATAGTCAAATCAGATGCCGAACAAGACTCATCATGGGCTGTGGAAATAAAAAAGGTGGCAGACATGGCGCCAGGACAACAGTTCATGGAGCACCTGATCAAAGCTCGAGCCATGTTGCAGTAGTTAAGTGCCAGAATATTCAAGTATTGGGAACGAGCAATAGAGATAAGAGAGATCCTTTCGGCCCCAATGGAACAACATAGATTCCCGTATGCTAACACATGCGAGGATCTCTTCGTCAAGTGGTCGGAGTACGAGAAGAATCATCCACTCAAGTGAGATCGTTTGATGACTCTTTGAAAATTGATAGAAGAAAGTGCCATGTGGCGAGTTTTGTTTTACTTAGCTACACTTTAATAATTATTTTTAGTTAATTATAAATAGGAGGATCGACTTGTTAACAAAGGGTCGATGGTTGTTGCAAAGACCCTCTTTTTTTGGATTTGTAAAGAATTATTTCGAAGCTGCCTTAATTGAGAAGTCATGTTTAAGACTAGAGACAAGTTTGTGTTTTCCATCAAAAGCGTGTATGATTGGATATGAATAAGAATTATTTCTGATTCCATCTCATGAATGGATGTTGTAACGAGTAAGAGCTTCTAAATCTATTGATAAGTTATCTGATTCAATGTTTTACAGTTCTTGTCTTTAATGATGAAAAATAAATCATTGTGTTAGTATGTGATTGATGATTAGAGTTAAGGGAATTATTTTTTCTTGCCATCGTTTATTGCATATATGTTTTATTCTAATAATCGCACCTCAGTCAATAATTGGAACACCAGCAAGTTAATGTATTAGTATTAGGCATGTGGTAGAGAATCATTGTATGCATGCCAGAGTGAAAGGGTTA
Organism: Picea engelmannii; assembly: GCA_009831015.1. Lineage (NCBI taxonomy): Eukaryota > Viridiplantae > Streptophyta > Pinopsida > Pinales > Pinaceae > Picea > Picea engelmannii. Next base: position 706,026 of record ML777908.1, on the reverse strand, counting down.
TCCCAAGCTCAGCCTTCTCCAGTAGTTAAGCTTTCCCACTTTGTTACCTAGTTGTTTTATACCGACTTTTATCCTTTATTGATCCCACCTATAAGAGAAAATACAAAAAGAGAACGTCTGAACTGAAGGAGGAGGCTTCACAAGAAAACATAAAGCCCATCGATTAATCGATCGGATCGCAATATCTGGAGAACCATTCCACCATTAAACATTGCAGAGTCTAAGTGGGCCTTAGTGGGGGGTTTAGTTCCTACTGTTGAGTTAAAGGGATTTAGGACCCCTCAACAAGTTCATACACAAGGTGACAACAAAGGGGAGTCTTTGTTGTACCTGGGTCAGACGTTGGTCAAACTCACTCGAGCTCCTTGGAGGGTAACCCATGAATAGACTGTGAGGGAACTTGCACCAAGGTGTAAGTCTGTTAAGTAGGTCGCCAATGTAGTTGATCCAACCATTCTATCTAAGCCCCTTTTTCATATTGATCTTGCGACGTTGGATTTCATCACCAACTAGCATGTTCACTGTGAAAAGGTTTGTTTGTTTAATTTGCTTCCTAGAATTTTTAGCATGTGATGTTTGTTTTCCATAGAATCCCTTAGGGGTTGAGTCTGTGTCTATGGCGTCAGTTCCTGGGACTACCAATGAAGGAACCCATTTTCCCGGGATACTGTTTGTTTCTCCTTCTGTGGGACATGTTGGTCATCCTTATATCGCTACTTTGACTCTTCCTCCACTCACTATTGGGTTACAAGTCTGGTTGTTTTCCACCCCGATGACCGTAAATTATCCTAGTGCTTCATCCGTAAGTACTCCACCCCAGAACCATGAACCTCATGTCGATCGTCTTCCTTCTTCGCCCATAGGGTCTTCTTCACGTTCTTCCTCTTCGCCTAGTGAAAGCTCTACATATAATAACCAGAAAGATAAGAAGAAGAAGAAAAGGAAGATTAAGAAGAAGAAAAATAAGTTAGGGGGGAAACTTCCAACCACTGCACGACATGTTGGAAGCGATGAACCAACTATTGTTCATCATGCTGGGATTGTTGATAATGTTAACAAGTCTACCAAGACACATCATAAGCCCAAATTCCCTTGCAGGATTTGTAAGGGTGACCACCTTCATAAGGATTTCCCTGGTATTCCCAAGGTTGTAGAAGTGTGGTCTAAGAGTTCTCAACCCATGTCGTCAACCGTTGCAGGTCATGCTGGTGAAAAACCATCAACTAGTGATAATTAGGTTGGAAGTAAGAAGGGTAAAGTCAAATTTCCTTGCTTGTTATATAAGGAGATGCACCGTAGTTACCTCTGCTCTCGTATGGATGATGCTTCATATATGTTGGAAAATATTGATGACGTCCAACAACAAATTCCATCTCCCAACCCACCATTGGTTGATGAACTGGTCAATCCGGTTGATCAAGTGGTCAATCCGAAAATATCATCAGTTGAGTCAGTCGATCAATTGATCGATTCAATTTCACCTTCGATTGATCCCACTCCCCCCTTGGAGAGTGAAGTTAAAGTGGTCAATCCAATACCACCCTTGGTCAATCCCACTCCTCCTAGGAAGAGTGAGAATATTGCTTAGGTCTTTCTTGTTTCTACAGATTCTTCTGGACAAAGGGGGTACTACAACCATTCCATTGGAACCCCGTCTGAGTAATGAGGCCATTCTTTTTGATTGGGATGCATTGTCGGAACCTTGTCTTCCTTCCTATATACCTTTCCAAATCACTGTTCAGGTTTGTGGTAGAGACGTTCCTTGAACTATTGTCGATGAAGGTGCATCAGTTAGTATTTTATCCTCCATTGCTTGGCAAGCTTTAGGTTCTCCTTAGCTTGCGCCAGTGACTCAGAATTTGTTGGCTTTTAAAATAAGGTCTAGTCAACCTTTAAGTATCCTTCCTCAGTTTCCTGTTAATTGAGGAGGGAAAATTGTATATATTGATGTGATGGTAGTCCATGACCCCTTGGATTTTAATTTGCTCCTGGGGTGAGACTATGTTTATGTTATGAAGGATCTTGTGTCCACCCTATTAGTGCCGTCATTTTTCTCTTCAATTGGAGTCGATTTTGGTCAAGTTATGGCCCGTGTGTCAAAGCATGTGAGGTCATGTACGTAACAACAAAGGGGTCGAAGTCAGCAGGTGGCCGGTTGGCCTTTGGAGTCAGGAAGGGATGTCAGAGTCCAAACATGTGTAAATAAGTATGTGTCTGTTCCCAAAGAGACGAGTCATGTTAAAAAGGGAGTTTTCTACGTGCCCCAGGTCTAGGAAAGTTGTTAATAGAAATCGCATCGGCAAGTGCAGTAACCATTATCGACTCATTATGAAGGCTGGAAGAATGAAAAATCGCGGCGTTCGTATCATGTATTCTCCACAACCCTTATCAATTGTACTTTACACGAGCGGATGTGCTATGGAAAATCTGTAGTCCATTCCGAACCATCTAGTTGCCATGAATTCAATGTTCCTTGGCACGTCTACTCCTCTCGCCCACTCTTTTGTAAATTCTAGATGCTCTGCACGCATTCTATTCGCAAATTGGGTTTATGCATTGTTTGTAATCTCTTCTTGCAAGCACAGGTTGACGAAATTATCTGCCTTGGGCCCTTGCGAGATCCACCACGCGCAAGACAAATACGGTTGCACCATGGAAACCTCCCAAAATGCTAGAAAGGGCATGCGAAGTGGAAAAAGCGCCAGGCCTGAGCCCCATAGCGACTTGGATTCGTTCTCACTCACAACAAGCACCCCCAAGGATCCAAAGGGAGTTTCACCTTTTCCCGTGGAAGCGAGGATATCACACCGCTCAGAGCCTGGAGTGGAAGAAGTTGTGCAGGAAGGAAAGACGTTAGAAGCCCTCTCTCCCCAACAACAGATACCCCGGAGAAGGGGAACGCTAAGGAAGAACAAGGAAGTTGGGGAAACCCAAGTCCCAAACAAGCTGCATGCAAGATCGACTGTCGAAGAATTACTTCTGTGCGCTATTCGACTGGAACCTATCGAAGGTGCAAGCCAAGAAAGTGGGAGAAGAATGAGGAAGATGGATGTCATGGGCACTAATGTTTGAGAGCCATCTCAACAGGCACAACTCGATGTTGTCGAATTTTACCAGGAAAATAGGGAACTAAGAGAACAATTAGCCACAAAGAAATCTGAAGTGTCAGCATCACAAGGCCACAAAGGAAATGTAACGTCGCTCAAGAGACAACTCAGAGAGGCACATGATACAATCATATAGCTGTGCGAAACACAGAGGCTGTTAGAAGAAAGGAATGTGAAGCATTTCAGAGAATCTGAAGCGACTGAGGAGAAAGTCCGCACAACTCTTTCCAACGTGCAAAAGAAACATGATTAACTGAGTTCACTCTCGTATCATCAAACAAAGCACGTATCTAGACATTTTTAAAGGAGGCATCTCCCTTAGACGGTTTTATCATTTTGGTAAAGACCACGATAGTCAACAACCACTCACTGCGCATGCATCCTAGCAAGACAACATGTAGTATAAATCAAGGCCGTTATAGTAGATGGCGAGAGCATGTCAGAATACTTGATCGTTCACATATCTCGTCGAAGGAAGGCTTTGACACATCACTCTCCCCATGACGAGACCTTGCTGATAATCAAATCCCCGTGGTAGAACATAAGCAACCATGATGCGATCAAATGCAGTTGTTTTCTATTTTTGGAAAGGTGTCATGCGAAGAGTCATTTAACATAGAGTAGTCAGTTTCCTAAATTCTAGGGACAATAGCTAGGGAGTAGGGCAGCCCAAGCGACGCCCTTGCCTATATATTTTATCTTTTAAATGTAAGTCGGGTTGGATGACAAACTAGTATAGATAGTGTCTATTGAATGTAGTTTGAGTTTGATCAAAATTTAATGCAAAAGTCCTGAAGCTTTGATGAAAAGACTCTAATTGTAGCAACTGGATGTATTGTTTCTTTCTTCGCGTACGTACTTCATGTATTCTTTATTCATATCTATTTCTATGTAAATAGGAACGTATTTGGAACCTGGGATTCACGCCATTTAGACAAACCGTCTTTCCTCTAAGTTAACTCTAAATTCATCCTCAGCGGTGCTCCGAGTTGTTTTATGTGGTTTTTCTCCCTGCCACACACAATGATTTTAAGTTGAAAGTTGTTGCTCGCTTAGCCTTTATCCTCTCAGGTTCAGTGATTGAATCATTTGTTTCTATCGATTTCTTGGATCGAATCCATATCCCAAGGTCTTACTATCTTTCGCCAATGAAACCATAACTTATTAGACAACGGTGTTAAATATAGCCAACAGTTTTAAAGCCATATCCCGCGCTGAGATAATGTCTCCCGAGAGAGCCCTCTCCAGGTTCGAAAGGATAGTTTTGGGTCTCAAAGTTGGTTGAAAAAGTTACCTTTGTTGTATGTTAATCAACCGAACATATTTACAGAGTGCTAACACACCCTCTTTTGAGTGATGTGTTTCCCTCACAATGGAAACATAGTGACCATAGACTAGCTTTAATTCATTGGCCCTCATATGATGGGCAACCATCCAACTTCTCTAAATGATCCTTATATGCAAGCGACATCCGCCCCACAACAGGTCAATTATGTGGCAACCTGTCTCATGCATTCAAATCTAAATGAGAAGGAATCTCTCCCTTGTTATGACTTAGATCCGATGGTTGACATGGTGATCTCTTCAATAGGGATATTAGAGCTTGATCTCCCTACCCCTATCACAACCCTCAACATGTATTCCTTCCAGAGTATAGTTTTTCCATCTAGCGAAGATCTCTTGGAAGCCATGATTGAGGTTTGTCACTTGACATGTATTCCTTCTAGAGCATTGTCCTCTTAGAAGCCATGATCAAGTAGATGTTATTGAGCATAGTTTATTTGTTGATTTGAATCTCGTTAAAAAATGAAACCAGGTTAGAGTAGAGTTCTTGTTTATGTGTTAATCTCATTAAAAAAATGAAACAGAGGGCCTCAAACATAGTTTCTAGTTTCAAGCTTGTCTAAAAATGAAACCTAACTTGCGAGCATGGTTTTCTTCTTTGTGACAAGCTCGTTAAAAAATGAAACAACGGTTTGGGAATCGAACCCAAAGGTAATGAGAAAAGTTATTTTCATTTGTCAAGCTCATTAAAAAATGAAACAATTGCCTCTCCCGTTGAGTCGAGTATTTTGCTAGATCTCATAAATAGTGAGTCGAGTCCTTCGCCATATCTCATAAATATTGAGTCAAGTCTTTCACTAGATCTCGTAACTTAACTTTCATTTCATCAGCGTATGTCGGTTGATTTTCTTTCTTCCTCTGGTGAACATTTTCCTATTAGTAACTATTGGGCATGGGCCAATTTTGAGGAAAAGCCCATTTTTGGGAAGATAAATCTTAATTTGGAAAAAGACAGTTGGTAGCAACACGTGCGAGGAAAAGCCAGATGCAAAGGAGGAAAGCATGCAGGGCGTGTAGGCAGGAAAACCTAACCACATTAGGGTTAAGGTTTTTGTAAGAGATTCAAATGGTTGATAAGCTAAAAATTAGTATAAATAAGTACCTAGGAGGTCTAGGTCAAGGTTTCAGAGTTTTTCTCTATTTGGTTAAGGAAACTAATGTAAGATATGAGACCATTTTTGTAAGCTATTGAGTTGTAGGAGAGTCAAGTAGCTAGATCTTGAGGTTTAGATCGCAGGCTGAGGAGCTTGGTATGATCTAGTCAGCATCATAAAGGATTGTGGAACCTATTTTGTGATTGTACGATCATAATTGTAGTGTGCACGACGCCATATATTACAGAAATCTAAATAAAATAGCATAAGAAGCCAAATATTTGTGGATGTAGCCCAGGAGGGGGTGAACCACAGTAACAAATGTGTTATGTGTTGTGATTGATTGCGTGTTTACCTTATGTAGTAATTAGACTATGAATGGATGAATGGATAATTCTGTGAGATCTATTATAATGCATGCATAAACTTAACAGATGAATGAATACTAAGAATAATAGAAAGAACAACCAGATCAAGGCCTAAGAAGATGAATTGCAATCATAGATCCCCAATATTTCCTAGACTACAAGCATTTGAGCATTACAGTCACACATAGGATTACATCGAGTGAGACTATGCAGTACATTCTGTGTGTTGTGTTTCCTTTTGTTTTACCGGGACGACCGATAGTTTTAGAGCGCTTTGTTGGAAACCTATTCAAATATGAACCTGGGTCAGCCCAAGAGTAGGAAGAGAGAGTAATAACCAACAAATGGTTATGTTATCGGCTGGAACTACAAAGGATTGATTGTGTGGGATCCCTGAAAGAATTGCTCAAAGAATGAAGGTATAAAAAGGAATGTTTAGATCATGGAATCCAACGACAACATAGATTGAAAGCTGGTTGAAAACAAAGGAGCTTGAGTTTGCGTAGAAGGATAACAAAAACCTTAAGATAACACCACACAAATATCTGGACAAGTACGTGTTTAACGACTTGCATGAGGTATTTTTCTATGATATCCTACATGTGTTGTAGGAGTGGCTATTAAGGTTGAAATACAACCACCCTACGAATCGAATTAGACAACTTGAGTGGAATCCTGTGGAGATCGCACAGTTACAACAAGTTAACAACAAATTCATGCGCGTAGTAGATTTCTGGCTAGACAGTATTGTTGGAGGGTTTATCACAGAATTTGCAGTAGATACCACAAAGTCTTACTTCATAGCAGAGCAAGATTTTCTAAAGGGACACAGAGGTAGGTATACCAGATCCATGTATACTTCAATCAAGATCTTACAGTGTAAAAAAGGTGTAATGACTATGGCATCGGAAAACTAAACTTCCCCGCGTGCATGGGGGAATGGGGGAAGCACTTACATAAGCTGGAAAAATGGAGGGAGAGATGGATAAGGGCAAGAAGGAGGCGATGGACCCAATCATGATGGAGTAAGATAAGATAAACTAGATAATGGCAACAAATGGAAAGACACACAGTCGAGTACCCTACCAATATAAGATGAATAATAAGAAGAGAGTCATAGCAGATAGAGAGGGTTTGGAAAGTGATGAAGAAGAGGTAGAGGATCTCTGGGTTGTGGAGCAGATTGAGGAAATCCTACGTGCAACATATGAAAGGAAGACAAGAGGTCCAAGGGAAGGAACAAAAGACATAATCCTATCCATGTCAGTGTCAGTGTGGAACCCATAATCCCATGTGTGAATAATACACTAGGAAGAGCACCACTATTTAGACAACCAAATTTTAGTGGAAGAAAGACAACATGAAGTACATCCAGTCAAGGAGGAGCAACTGGAGGATCCAATTTAGGAAGCAGTAGTCAAGTATCTACACCGCGGGGAGGTAGTAATTCATCACAGTTCAAGATGGCAGGAGATGATCCCACCATCAGGTTACCAGAATTCAAGGGAGAGACATCAGAGGATCCTGAAAAGCACTTGTTCATCTATGCGAAGATCTGGGAAGAAAAGTAGATCACAGATGAGGACACAAAACTTGTGTAGTTAGCTATCACGCTAAGAGACAACGCACTAGATTGGTACATGAGTCTAGTTGTAAACAGTCCACTAGGAACAACACAGACTATTGCAGATGTGAAGAAGTTGTTGATAAACAAATTTCATAAGCATAGCTCAGAAGATCGGTACATGAATGAGATGATTGAAATCAGGTAGAAACCGGGCGAGTCTGTTTGGGAGATTGATCAGAGGTTCAAATGGTTGAAGGGTAAATTGAAGTATGTCACGACTGACATACAACATAGACATATCTTTGTGAATTCACTGCTACCACATCTAAAATACCCTTTGAGGCATCAGAAGTTTCAAACTCAGGTAGTGGCTCTACATGCATCTTTAAAACTGGAAGAGAACTAGTTTCAGAAGGTTGATCCAACAATAGAAGAGCTAAAAGAGGATATGAATAACCTAACATTTCAACTCAACCAGAATAAGGGAAAAGAGAAAATAGAAGTTGTTTGGTGTACTACATGTTGGACAAAAGGACACCACAAGCATGAGTGCCCAACTTTCATGCAGTACATGGAAACAGGGCTACCAAACCCTTTTCTAGCAGGAGGACCATGGTTCAAGATCTGTAAAATGCATGGCCATGATCCATATCATTCTCCAATGATCCAAAAGTACCAGATAGTACCTAAGATATCATACTGCAACTTTTGCAAATCAGTGGGTCATGATGACAAAGATTGTAGGACAATGGACCTGATGAGGGAAATAACTTCATATACTTATAAGGTGCAAGGAGAGATGATGATAGGGTAAGTTGCACCATAGTTCAACTAGGTACTACCTCCATATAACACTGTGCAACCTCAGTATAAAACTGTGCAACCTCGATATAACCCTGCGCAGTATAATCAGGTACCTCAGTACAACACACCACGAGGATATTGAGGTGGATAGAGAGGTGGAGGAAGAAGTAGAGGAGGATTTGGAAGAGGAATAGGTCTAGTAGTATGTCATAACTGCCAACAACTAGGACATTATGCAAGAGAATGTCCATTCCGCCTGTGACATGCATGTATTGTCATGCAACAAACCATGATACAGAGGAATGTCCAACATTATTGGGCAAAATTCAAGAAAAGAGAAATCAAAACAATCATACTGTACAGTGGATTTCTATAGAATTGAGAGATGATGGGAGGAACATCAACATAGTCACGCATGGAGGAGATAAGACAGGAGTTGATTCAGTAAGACAAGATCCAACGCAACACCAATGGGTGAAGAAGAATTTTGAACCACATAAACAATTCAATGCAGGGAAAGAAAAATAAATATTCAAGGAGACAAGACATGAGTTCCTCAAGCAAGATGTTGCATCTACATCAACCGCGCAACATACTCAGAATATACTAATGTACGGAATTCCCTCCTCAATGGACTAGACCAGTGAAACACAATCTGTAAAGCAAGTAAGTACCATAAATATTTTTTTGCAATCCCGTGTTAAGCTACTAAATAATCCATCACCTGTTAAAGTTTTGCAACATATCTTAGAAAGATGTAACACAGAGGTAGAGGGGAAGTTAGAGAAGAAGACAGTCAATCACCTCCATTCAAGAAGGAGGACAAGCAGGGAATTCAGATTAAATGCCAACATTGGGGATTTCAATATGGGAGACATTATATTGGACTTAGGCTCCGATGTCAACGTTTTACCTAAGAAGACATGGAAATGTATGGGAGATCCCACATTAGGCTACTCACCTGTCCAACTAAAACTAGCAAACCAACACAAAGTTCTGCCAATTGGAAGGCTAAAAGGTGTGACAACAGATCTGGATGGAGTGCGCACTAAGGCAGACTTTGAAGTGATAAAAATAGTGGATGGCACAACAACTTATCCATCACTGCTTGGATTGGATTTAGAATTTGATAACCATGCCATAATTAACTTGAAGACAAGGAAGATGACATTTGAATCAAGAGAATACAGAGTCATTGCGCTACTAGACCCTTCAAAATGAGAAAGGTTTGTAGAACCAACTTGTCTTTATTTAGAAGAGATTACATGAAGAGTCTACAAGAAGGTGCACAAGAATATACTGCGCAGTAAGATGGGTGGGTATCGAGATAAGAGAACCTCACATGTTTCATGGCAAAAATGACTTAGAAGAATTACTACCAAGATACGAAGATGAAGTGTTAGAGAACCAGATGCTCTTATCCCTAGACATTGCTCTCAAGGCAACATTTGCAAGATGGTCGGGTGCAAACAAAGAAAAAGTTAAGGACTGGTACCAATGTAAGTGACTACTGTGCATTATATTCGGCGTAAAGTGGGGGAGCAATAAGATGTCGAGATATGATGGACATGGGACACGAACAGAACATTTGGAGAGATGCAGAACACTATGTAGGATGACACCACCATAGGAATGGCCTCATCACTTCATCCACACATTGGAAGGAATTACAAAAAACTAGTATGTAGACCAGGAAACTATGCAGAGGCACTGCAGAATGGACAACATTACAATAGAATTTTATAGCAACCTTCTCATTTGAACATGAGAACCCCAACATGGATTCAACACTTAAACATATAAGAGGGGTGATATTTATTGATGAACTATAGGTTGAAATCATGACCTAGTATAACCAACAAAACAAACAGACAGTCAAGGAACTACTGTCATGTTATCATGTGGAAGAAGAAGCACCATATGAAGATGACCTACACAACATTTAGATTACAAAAATTGAAGGAGAAAGAGAGGTGGAAGGTCCATATTTGGAATCCTAAGTATTTGTTGCACCTATCAAAGTGAATAAAGTCAACATTGGCACAAATGATAATCTTAAAATGGCAAGTATTGGAGATTATTGGGATGAACAAATAGTGGAAAGGATAACAGAGTTATTGTGTGAATACAATGACCTATTCCCATCAAATTTAAATAGATGAAAGTCACAGCAGGAGAGTTAGGAGAGATGAAGATACTTCTCAAACTTGAGGCTAGATCTGTCAGACAAAGACCTTATAGACTAAATCCAATATATAAGAAGAAAGTGAAAGCAAAAATTGATAGAATGTTGGAAGCTGGTATCATAGAACCAGTGGAGGAATATGAATGGATAAGCCCTATGGTAGTTCAAGAGAAGAAACAAGGGGGGATAAGGATTTGTGTATATCTGAGGAAACTGAATGATGCTTGCCTACATGACCCTTTCCCTACACCATTTACAGATCAAGTCCTAGAGAATGTGGGAGGCCATGCAACATATTCCTTTACAGATGGATTCTCAGGTTACCATCAGATCAATATAGCCCAAGAAGATAGGTACATGACTACTTTTTCCAGATAATGGGGATCCTACTAGTACATAGTCATGCCTTTTGGGCTGAAGAATGCAACAACCATATTTTCAAGGGTAGTAATAACTGCTTTTAAGGAGTTCATACATCAGTTTCTAGAAGTGCATATGGATGATTAGACTGTATATAGTCTATTAAAAGACCATGTGGAAGTATTAAGGCTGATGTTGGAAATATGGAGGCAGTGTTAGATATCATTGAATATCAAGAAGTGCATCTTTGGGACACCTTTTGGAATATTATTGGGTCATATAGTGTGCAAACAAGGTTTGCTATTAGATCCTGCCAAGATTGCAGTTATTGTCGATTTACCACCACCAAAATCAATGCGCTAGTTGAGAGAAACATTGGGACATACAAGATACTACATAAAATTTATAAAAGGGTATGCATAGATCACTATGCCAATGGAGAAAATATTACAGAAAGATACTAAATTGCAGTGGAATGAGGACTGTCAACAAGGTTTGGACACCCTAAAAGAAAATATGGTCATAGCACCTACTCTAGTATTCCTAGATTGGGAAAAAACGTTTCATCCGCATGTAGATGCATCTGCTATAGCACTTACACATCACTCATAATACTTGATGGCGAGAGCCTGTCAAAATAATTGATCATTCACATATCTCGTTGAAGGAAGGCTTTGACACATCACTCTCCCCATGACAAGACCTTTCTAATAACCGAATCCCCATGGTAGAACACAAGCAGTCATGATGCGATCAGATGCAGTTGTTTTCTATTTTTGAAAAGGTGTCATGCGAAGAGTCATTTAACGTAGAGCAGTCGATTTCCTAAATTATAGGGACAGTATCTAGGGAGCAGGGCATCCGAAGCGACACCCTTGCCTATATATTTTATCTTTTCAATGTAAGACGGGTTGACTGACAAACTAGTATAGATAGTGTTTATTGAATTTAGTTTGAGTTCGATCAAAATTTAATGCAAAAGTCCTGAAGCTTTGATGAAAAAACTCTAATTGTAGGAACTAGATGTATTGTTTCTTTCTTAGCGTACGTACTTCCTATATTCTTTATTCATATCTATTTTTGTGTAAATAGGAACGTATTTGGAACCTGGGATTCACGCCATTTAGACAAACCGTCTTTCCTCTAAGTTAACTCGGAATTCATCCTCAACGGTGCTCCGAGTTGTTTTATGTGTTTTTTCTCTCTGCCACACACAACAATTTTAAGTTGAAAGTTGCTGCTCACTTATCCTTTATCCTCTCAAGTTCAGTCACTGAGTCATTTGTTTCTATCGGTTTCTTGAATCGAATCCATAGCCCGAGGTCTTACTATCTTTCGCCAATGAAACCATAACTTATTAGACAAAGGTGTTAAATCTAGCCAACAATTTTAAAGCCATATCCCACGTTGAGATAGTGTCTCCCGAGAGAGCCCTCTCCAGGTCCAAAAGGATAGTTTCGGGTCTCAAAGTTGCTTGAAAAAGTTACCTTTGTCGTCTGTTTATCAGCCAAACAGATTTGCAGAGTGCTAACACACCCTCTTTTGAGTGATGTGTTTCCCTCACAATGGAAACATAGTGACCATAGACTAGCTTTCATCCATTGACCCTCATATATCGGGCAACCATCCGACTTCTCTTAACGATCCTTATATGCAAGCAACATCCACCCTGCCGCAGGTCAATTATGTGGCAACCTGTCTCGTGCATTCAAATCTGAATGAGAAGGAATCTCTCCCTTCTTATGACTTAGATCCAATGGTTTACATGGTGATCTCTAAGATAGGGATATTAGAGCCTGATCTCCCTACCCCTATCACAACCCTCAACATGTATTCCTTCCAGAGTATAGTTTTGCCATCTAGGGAAGATCTCTTGGACGCCATGATTGAGGTTTGTCACTTGACATGTATTCCTTCCAGAGCATTGTCCTCTTGGAAGCCATGATCAAGTAGACATTATTGAGCATAGTTTATTTGATGATTTGAATCTCATTAAAAAATGAAACCAAGTTCGAGTAGAGTTTTTGTTTATGTGTCAATCTCGTTAAAAAATAAAATAGAGGGCTGCAAACATAGTTTCTAGTTTCAAGCTTGTCTAAAAATGAAACCTAACTTGCGAGCATAGTTTTCTTCTCTGTGACAAGCTCGTTAAAAAATGAAACAATGGTTTGGGAATCGAACCCATAGGTAATGCGAAAAGTTCTTTTCATGTGTCAAGCTCATTAAAAAATGAAACAACCGCCTCTCCCGTTGAGTTGAATCTTTTGCTAGATCTCGTAAATAGTGAGTCGAGTCCTTCGCCAGATCTCGTAAATATTGAGTCAAGTCTTTCACTAGATCTCGTAACTTAACCTTCATTTCATCCGCGTATGTCAATTGATTTTCTTTCTTCCTCTGGTGAATATTTTCCTATTAGTAACTGTTGGGGATGGGCCAATTTTGAGGAAAAACCCATTTTTGGGAAGATAAATCTTAATTTGGAAAAAGACGGTTGGCAACAACACGTGCGAGGAAAAGCCGCATGCAAAGGAGGAAAGCATGCAAGGTGTGTAGGCAGGAAAACCTAACCACATTAGGGTTAGGGTTTTTGTAAGAGATTCTAATGGTTGATAAGCTAAAAATTATTATAAATAAGTACCTAGGAGGTCTAGGTCAAGGTTTCAGAGTTTTGCTTTGTTTGGTTAAGGAAACTAATGTAAGATTTGAGACCATTTTTGTAAGCTATTGAGCTGTAGGAGAGTCAAGTAGCTAGATCTTGAGGTTTAGATCGCAGGCTGAGGAGCCTGGTATGATCTAGTCAGCCTCATAAAGGATTGCGAAACCTGTTTTGTGATTGTACGATCATAATTGTAGTGTGAACGATGCTGTATATTACAGAAATATAAATAAAATAGCATAAGAAGCCAAATATTTGTCTACGTAGCCCAGGAGGGGGTGAACCATGGTAACAAATGTGTTATGTGTTGTGATTGATTGCATGTTTACCTTATGTAGTAATTAGACTATGAATGGATGAATGGATAATTCTGTGAGATCTATTAGAATGCATGTATAAACTTAACAGATGAATGAATACTAAGAATAATAGAAAGAACAACTAGATCAAGGCCTAAGAAGATGAATTACAATCGTAGATCCCCAATATTTCCTAGACTACATGCATCTGAGCATTGCAGTCACCCATAGGATTATCTCGAGTGAGACTATGTAGTACATTCTGTGTGTTGTGTTGCCTTTTGTTTTACCAGGACAACCGATAGTTTTAGAGGGCTTTGTTGGAAACCTATTTAGATATGAACCTGGGTCAGCCCAAGAGTAGGAAGTGAGAGTAATAACCAACAAATGGTTCTGTTACTGGCTGGAACTGCAAAGTATTGATTGAGTGGGATCCATGAAAGAATCGCTCAAAGAATGAAGGTATAAAAAGGAATGTTTAGACCATGGAATCCATCGACGGCGTAGATTGAAAGCTAGTTGAAAATAAAGGAGCTTGAGTTTGCGTAGAAGGATAACAAAAACCTTAAGTTAACACCACGCAAATATCTGGACAAGTACGTGTTTAGCGACTTGCATGAGGTATTTTTCTATGATTTCCCTCATGTGTTGCAGGAGTGGCTATTAAGGTTGAAATACAACCACCCTACGAATCGAATTAGACAACTTGAGTGGAATCCCATGGAGATTGCGCAGTTACAACATGTTAACAACAAATTCATGCGCGCAGTAGATTTCTGGCTAGATAGTATTGTTGGAGGGTTTATCACATAATTTGTAGTAGATACCGCAAAGTCTTACTTCGTAGTAGAGCAAGAGTTTCAAAAGGGACACAGAGGTAGGTATACCAGATCCCTGTATACTTCAATCAAGATCTTACAGTGTAAAAAAGGTGTAATGACTATGGCATCAAACAACTAAACTTCCCTGCATGCATGGGGGAATGGGGGAAGCATTGACATAAGCTGGAAAGATGGAGGGAGGGATGGATGAGGGAGAGAAGGAGGCGATGGACTCAATCATGATGGAGTAAGATCAGATAAACCAGATAGTAGCAACAAATGGAAAGACGCGCAGTCGAGTACCCTACCAATATAAGATGAATAATAAGAAGAGAGTCATAGCAGATGGAGAGGGTTTGGAAAGTGATGAAGAAGAGGTAGAGGATCTCCGGGTTGTGGACCAGATTGAGGAAATCCTATGTGAAACATATGAAAGGAAGATAAGAGGTCCAAGGGTAGGAACAAAAGGCATAACTCCTATCCATGTCAGTGTCAGTGTGGAACCCATAATCCCATGTGTTAATAATACACCAGGAAGAGCACCACTATTTAAACAACCGAATTTTAGTGGAAGAAAGACAACATGAAGTACATCTAGTCAAGGAGCAACAACTGGAGGAGCCAATTTAGGAAGCAATAGTCAAGTATCTACACTACACGGAGGTAGTAATTCATCACAGTTCAAGATGGCAAGAGATGATCCCACCATCAGGTTACCAGAATTCAAGGGAGAGGCATCAGAGGATCCTGAAAGCACTTGTTCATCTGTGAGAAGATCTGGGAAGAAAAGTAGATCACATATGAGGACACAAAACTTGTGTAGTTATCTATCACGCTAAGAGACAACACACTATATTGGTACATGAGTCTAGCTATAAACAGTCCACCAGGAACAACACAGACTATTGCAGATGTGAAGAAGTTGTTGATAAACAAATTTCATAAGCCTAGCTCAGAATATTAGTACATGAATGAGATGATTGAAATCAGGAAGAAACCTTGCGAGTCTGTTTGGGAGATTGATCAGAGGTTCAAACGGTTGAATGGTAAATTGAAGTATGTCACGACTGACATGCAACATAGACACATCTTTGTGAATTCACTGCTACCACATCTAAAATACCCTTTGAGACAGCAGAAGTTTCAAACTCAGGTAGCGACTCTGCAGGCATCTTTAAAACTGGAAGAGAACTAGTATCAGAAGATCGATCCAACAATAGAAGAGCTAAAAGAGGATCTGAAGAACCTCACATTTCAACTGAACCAGAATAAGGGTAACGAGTGTTAACTCCCAAAATAGCACCATCATTTTGGTTGGGTTTTACGGTGGATAGCATAACTATTCATGGTTTCCTCATTCATTGTTGAGTCTTTTAGCTGCAAAATTTTAGATTTGGGTTTGACTTAAAATTGGATTGTAAAGTCTTCTTTTTCAAAATTGTCTTTTTTACTTTCCACAGCTAACTTGTTTTCAAAGGTTCATTGTGCGCTGTGGAAAGTGCCCACTTTCAACAGCTAAGGAGATCGTTTCACCAGTTGGCGCGCTGTTGAAAGTGTCAAATCTTAAAAGGTTCTTAAATCAGTTCTCTAGTGGCGCGCTGTCAAAGATACATGCTTTCAACAGCTAAGGAGGGTCTTCTACAAAGTGGCGCGCTGTGGAAAGTGCATACTTTCTGTAGCTAACAGGGGCTTACAAAGAGGCACGCTGAGGAAAATCAAGATTATCAACAGCTAACAGAGGCTGTACTCCCGGGTTGGCAGCTTCAAATCAAAACTTTGTTTCCATATCAGACACTGTTCGCAAAGGATCGTTTAGGATTTTTGAATTGCAAATGGAAAAATGACACTTAAACTTGCAGGGAACTTTTCAATCCCTTCCTGAGCTCCAAATTAAGATCTGACAACACCATTGGAAAGATGAGATTCTGTAGATGTCGATCGACTATTCACATGTGAAAAATGGATTTTTTATGAGCGAGAAATTCAAATTTGAAAATCTGTCC
>ML777908.1:666754-683083 GCA_009831015.1 Picea engelmannii | reverse complement strand
TTCATTTGATTATATTGTGAGTTGTCTTCTCATTAGTTACTTTCTGTTATCCCATTGATCCAACCTTTCATTATTTATAATTTCTCAAGTTACCAAGCACCTTTGGTCTGCAACCACAAAGGGTTTCTTGGAGTGATAACAACGAGAAAATAGAAGTTGTTTGGTGTACTACATGCTGGACAAAAGGACACCACAAGCATGAGTGCCCAACTTTCGTGTAGTACATGGAAACAGGGCTACCAAACCCTTATCCAACAGGAGGAACATGGTTCGAGATCTGTAAAATTCATGGCCATGATCCATATGATTGTCGAATGATCTATAAGTACCAGACAGTACCTAAGAGCTCATACTGCAACTTTTACAAATCAGTGGGTCATGATGACAAAGATTGGAGGACAATGGACCTGATGAGGGAAATAACTTCATATACTTATAGGGTGCAAGCAGAGATGATGACAGGGAAAGTTGCACCATAGTTCAACCAGGAACTACCTCCATATAACACTGTGCAACCTCAGTATAAAACTGTGCAACCTCGTTATAACCTTGCGCAGTATAATCAGGTACCTCAGTACAACACACCACGAGGATATTGAGGTGGATAGAGAGGTGGAGGAAGAAGTAGAGGAGGATTTGGAAGAGAAATAGGTCCAGTAGTATGTCATAACTGCCAACAACCAGGACATTATGCAAGAGAATGTCCATTCCACCTGTGACATGCATGTATTGTCGCGCAACAAACCATGTTACAGAGGATTGTCCAACATTATTGGGCAAAATTCAAGAAAAGAGAAATTAGAACAATCAGAATGTACAATGGATTTATATAGAAGCGAGAGATGATGGGAGGAACATTAACATAGTCACACGTAGAGGAGCTAAGACAGGAGTTGATTCAGTAAGACAAGATCCAACGCAACACCAATGGGTGAAGAAGAATACTGAACCACATAAACAGTTCAATGCAGGGAAATACAAATAAATATTCAAGGAGACAAGACATGAGTTCCTCAATAAAGATGTTGCATCTACATCAACTGCGCAACACACTCATAATGTACTAATGTACGAAATTCCCTCCTTAATGGACCACACCAGTGAAACACAATTTGTAAAGCAAGTAAGTACCATAAATATTTTTCTACAATCCCGTGTTAAGCTACTGAATAATCCATCATCTGTTAAAGTTTTGCAACATATCTTAGAAAGATGTAACACATAGGTAGAGGGGAAGTTAGAGAAGAAGACAGTCAATCACCTCCATTCAAGAAGGAGGACAAGCAGGGTATTTAGATTGAATGCCAACATTGGGGATTTCAATATGGGAGACATTATATTGGACTTAGGCTCCGATGTCAACGTTTTACCTAAGAAGACATGACAATGTATGGGAGATCCCACATTAGGCTACTCACCTGTCCAACTTAAACTAGAAAACCAACACAAAGTTCTGCCAAATGGAAGGCTAAAAGGTGTGACAATAGATCTGGATGGAGTACGCACTAAGGCAGACTTTGAAGTGATAGAAATAGTGGATGGCACAACAACTTATCCATCATTGCTTGGACTGGATTGAGCATTTGATAACCATGCCATAATTAACTTGAAGACAAGGAAGATGACATTTGAATCAAGAGAATACAAAGTCATTACACCACTAGACCCTTCAAAATGAGAAAGGTTTGTAGAACCAACTTGTCTGGATTTAGAAGAGATAAACCAGTTATACAAAACCACCACGCGTGAAGAAGATTATGTCAACCCAACTACAGATGGGGTACTCAGCTGGAGGAGAATCACATCATGTGCATCTGACTTAGATACAGGTTTGGAGAATTGGCAGTAGAGATTACATGAAGAGTCTACAAGAAGGTGCACAAGAATATACTGCATAGTAAGATGGGTGGGTACCAAGATAAGAGAACCTCCCATGTTTCATGGAATAAATGACTTAGAATAATTCCTAACAAGATACGAGAATGAACTGTTAGAGAACTAGAGGCTCTTATCCCTAGACATTGCACTCAAGGTAACATTTTCAAGATGGTGGGGTGCACACAAAGAAAAAGTTAAGGACTAGTACCAATGTAAGCGACTAATGCACATTATATTCGACGTAGAGTAGGGGAGCAATAAGATGTCGATATATGATGGACATGGGACACCAACAAAACATTTGGAGATATGGAGAACACTATGTAGGATGACACCACCATAGAAATGGCCTTATCACTTCATCCACATTGGAAGGAATTACAAAAAACTGGTATGTAGACCAGAAACTATGCAGAGGCACTGTAGAATGGACAACATTACAACAGAATTTTATAGCAACCTTCTCATTTGAACATGAGAACCCCAACATGGATTCAACACTTAAACATATAAGAGGGGTGACATTTATTGATGAACCATAGGTTGAAATAATGACCGAGTATCAACAACAGAACAGACAGACAGTCAAGGAACTACTGTCATGTTATCATGTGGAAGAAGAAGCACCAGATGAAGATGACCCACACAACATTTAGATTACAAAAATTGAAGGAGAAAGAGAGGTGAAAGGTCCATATTTGGAATCATAAGTATTTGTTGCACCTATGAAAGTGAATAAAGTCAACATTGGCACAAATGATAATCCTAAAATGGCAAGTATTGGAGATTATTGGGATGAAAAAACAGTGGAAAGGATAACATATTTACTGCGTGAATACAGTGACCTGTTCCCAGCAAATTTACAGAGATGAAAGTCATAGCAGGAGAGCTAGGAGAGATGAAGATACTTCTCAAACCTAAGGCTAGATCTGTCATACAAAGACCTTATAGACTAAATCCAATATATAAGCAAAAAGTGAAAGCAGAAATTGACAGAATGTTGGAAGCTGGTATCATAGAACCAGTGGAGGAATCTGAATGGATAAGCCCTATGGTAGTTCAAGAGAAGAAACAATCAGGGATAAGGATTTGCGTATACCCGAGGAAACTAAATGATGCTTGCCTACACGACCTTTTCTCTACACCATTTACAGATGAAGTCCTAGAGAACGTGGGAGGCCATGGAGCATATTCCTTTACAGATGGATTCTCAGGTTACCATTAGATCAATATAGCCCAAGAAGACAGGTACATGACTACTTTTTCCAGATAATGGGGATCCTATGAGTACATAGTCATGCCTTTTGGGCTGAAGAATGCAACAACCATATTTTCAAGGGTAGTAATAGTTGCTTTTAAGGAGTTCATATACCAGTTTTTAGAAGTGCATCTGGATGATTAGACTGTATATAGTCTATTAAAAGACTATGTGGAAGTATCAAGGCTAATGTTGGAAAGATGGAGGCAGTGTCAGATATCATTGAATATCCAGAAGTGCATCTTTGGGACACCTTTTGGAATATTATTGGGTCATATAGTGTGCAAACAAGGTTTGCTAGTAGATCCTGCCAAGATTGTAGTTATTGTCAATTTACCACCACCAAAATCAATGCGCCAGTTGAGAGAAACATTGGGACATACAAGATACTACATAAAATTTATAAAAGGGTATGCATAGATCACTATGCCAATGGAGAAAATATTAAAGAAAGATATTAAATTTCAATGGAATGGGGACTGTCAACAAGGTTTGGACACCCTAAAAGAAAATATGGTCATAACACCTATTCTAGTATTCCTAGATTGGGAAAAGACTTTTCATGTGCATGTAGATGCATCTGCTTGTTAATACATGAGAATAGATTACCGAGTATACTTTTATCTATTTTTCGGACTCGTAAAAGCTATATGAAAAAAGGAACTCTTTGGAGTATTCTTTAAGCGCTTTTTGGACTTCCTAAACATGAAAATATTAGTGAGTGATCTTTCTTCCTTTCACACTTGTTAAAAGGTTTGAAATGGCATCTTTCGAGTGATAGTTTATCTCTTTTTTGTCCTTGCAAGACTAATTATGAAAAAGGACTACTCTAATCAAGCATGATTAGAAGAGTTCTCCCCTGTATTGTTCTACACTTTTTTCGGGCTTGGGAGACTAAATTTATGAAAAATTCATCCATGGAGTCATCTTTAAGTTCTTTTCAGACTCTCTAAACATGAACAACCACTAATTTTACCTTCTTTGGGCTTGTAAAATTATGCATTGAAGGACCTATGTGAGTCCAATCTCTAGGACCCATACGGGACCAAAACCCTCCTTCCTTAGGTTCATTAAACATATGTCGAGGGACTCATCCGAAGGATGAGCTATACCGAGCACATGTTATCTTCCTTGAGCTCGTTATACAAGAAAGAGGTACTCATCTATTTGGATGAGGGAAATATTGAAGGAAGTGGGTCAAGTTTTTTGGAATCTTTTATGGCAGTTATTGTCACCCTTGAGCATGACACATGTTTGTGTCTCATCTTACAGTTGGGTAATCTGCTTGTCTTTGAGTCATACCAATTCCATGTGTTGCCATACTTTTTCTTTCTAGTCGAAGAGTGTTCTTATTGTTGTCACATTATGTTCTTGTTACTCGTTGATTTAATGCTTCCAAGTAAGATGTTGTGCCTCATCATGTTCAAGGGATGTTTCACTTCAAACCATCCATCTGCAGTATTACTAGTTTTCATTTCCTATGTTAGTTTGTACTCATTTCATCCACCATCTCACATCACTTTATTCTGTCAGTTTCATGTCGATGATGGGGGATACATCATGGCCCTCCTTCGATGATTTGGTTCTTGTTGACTTCAACACATTTTCTGAGAATTAGAGTTAGAAACCAGCGAGTACCTTGGGACTTGCATGCTTCAATGGTAGGCCTCCTCGTTTCCGATAGTAGGTTTACATCATTGACCTCTGATCAGATGATTCCATGAATTTTTGACCTCAGCTCATTTATTCACATTCGTTGGAATGTACTAGGGTACCTTGGGATCCATTTTCATCATTGGTGATTTCCCTCGCACTTGTTAGTAGTTTACCTCAATGATCAGTAATCAAATGGTTTCTACCATGTTCAACATGAAATAATCTATTCACATGGATAGATTCATACCGCATTGGGATCTAGACCAAGACCTTGGGTTGGGCACTCACTTTGTTATGTGCTTTTCCCAGGATGTGATGGAGATCATTTGAACATGTAAAAGATTCAATACAATCACCATGCTGACAATCTTACTGATATATATATACTGTCACATAGATCCACATTGTATTGATCTGTGGTTATGTTTTGTCATCTCGTAGCTCCACTGTGTATTTTTCATGGCTGCAATCAGTTCATGTCATGGAGGTATGGATCCATATTGTATCTTTGGTGGCCATATCCTTAGTCAGTATTCTCATGGATCCACAGTGTATTGATTGGCGGTCATGCTTTGAGTCATCTCGTATTCCAAGCATAGGTTTTCCTACCTAGGAAATGGAACATATTTGTATATTGACTGATGATTGTTTGCAACTTCTGTTAGGTTCTCCTACTCCAACACCCTTGCATTGAAGAATTTGTAAAGTGTTTCGGCTATCAGTTTCTCTTCTGAGCTCACACTTTAGGGGGCATCTGTTACACACCAAAATGTCACACTTAAGTGTCGCATCTATTTACACCTAAGTGTTGTAAGTTTTGTAAAGTGACATATGCACCTTACTAAGTGTCGCATGCACTTTGTCAAGTGTCGTATGCACCTTACTAAGTGTCGCATGCACTTTACTAAGTGTCACAACACCTTGACACCATGAAATAACATTTTTCACAATCCCTAGTCAGTGTGGAGGAGAAACATATCATATGAAGGTAAAAATATTATATGCACATGAATTATTCATTATTATTCATAAAAATGAAATTAATTTAGTGTGAGAATCCACCTGAAATTTAGTTTCCTAATCTCAAGTAGAAGTTGAGACTCTCATGGATGGTTGAGGGATTTTATCAAACCAAAATCCTAACTTGGTGGATAATGAGAGATATTTCCTCCTTAAAATCGTTAAGAGATATTTTCTCCGTAAAATCCTTGAGATATATTTCCTCCCTAAAAATCTTGGAGATCCCAATTTAGTGGATCTAATGAGTGATCTTCTCCACAGTGGTTAAGCCTCCAAATCCTATATAATGAGGGCTTTCCATGGTGAAGGGGAGAAGATTTGAGGTATGGAACCTTTGATCCTGGGGTTAGAATTTAGCATTTTGATTTCAATATTCCTGCAAGGGGATGGAAGAGGAGAGCTTGGTGAAGATACTACATTGTCAAGCATGCTTTATAAGTGCCTTATTTGGCTTTTCAATTAATGATAACTTGGCCTATCCCCTTCAAGTTCTTGTGTTCTACATTTGCTTGTTTATTTTAGTTTCAGTCTTCATAGATAAATTTTCTTTATATAATCATCTAGAGTAGGAAGAAGAGTTCCTTTGCTAGCCTTTGAAGGGTTTCATTTGTGTTGAGGAGCTTGGAGATCAAGCCTATGGATTGGAGAAATGAGGACAAGCATCGCAACAAGGTACACCACATCATTCTTCTTCTCTCTTTCTTGATTGATGTAGTCAGATCTATGGGGAAAGTAGCAACCACTTGTTCTCTTCTGTCTTTGGATCAAAGATAGGGGTCTTGGTCCAAAGGGAAGCTTAGCCTATCTGCAGCGTAAGATTTCTCACAACAACCATAAACGAAGAAGGTAGCATATAGTCGAGATGTGGTATTTAGAGAAATAAAATATGTTGTACTACCAAGGGAGGAAGAACCAAAGAATATAGAGTTTGAATTGAAGGATAATGAATCAAAATATATAGAAGAACATGAATAATAAGATGAATAGCATCATACTTCAGTATTGAGGATATCGGTTCGGGAAAGAAGGCAATCATAAAGGTATACTGCATCTGATTTCTATTCAAATTGTGCTTTGTTTATTTGTAATGATGATCCTAGAATTGTTAGGGAGGCAATGGATTAAGAGGATGGAAAACTATGGAAAAAGGCCATGGTGGAAGAAATGACAGCCTTGGAAAAGAATGAGGCTTGGGATCTAGTGGAGTTTCCAACTGGAAGAAAAGTCCATTGCTAGAAAATGGGTGTTTAAGAAGAAGTTGAATGCATAAGGCAAAGTAGAGAAATACAAAGCTCAATTATTAGCAAAAGATTATTCCTAGGTAGAGGGAATTGACTTTGGTGAAATTTTTTCTTCTGTTGCCAAGTTGACTTCTATTACATTTCTTTTATTTGTTCTTGTTGCTTTTAAATTCGAAGTAGAATATATGGATGTGAAGACAACATTCCTACATGGGGATCTGGAAAAAGAAATCTACATGAAGCAACTAGAAGACTTGTAGTGAAGGGAGAGAAAGAGCTAGTATGTAGGCTGAAAAAGTCCTTGTATGGGTTAAAGCAATCACCAAGGATGTGGTATAAAATATTTGATACTTATATATTGTGACTTGGTTTCACAAGGATCAAAGTCGATCGCTGTGTGTATTTCAGTTTAGTCAGTGATTGTCTTATTTATTTGGTCTTGTATGTGGATGAAATGTTGCTTACAGGAAACAACAAAGAAATTATCTAGGATGTGAAAAATAAGTTGTCCTCTAAATTTGACATAAAGGATCTTGGTGCTACAAATTTAATTTTGGGCATGGAAATTAAAAGAGATCGGGAAAACATGACACTCTGGTTAAATCAAAGGAAATATGTCGAGACGATATTGCAGAGGTTCAATATGCAGGAATGTGGACCGACCAAGGTTCCTATTCATGTAGGTGTAAAGTTATTTGCAGATCAGTGTCCTGAGAGATAAGAAGAGGAAGAGGACATGTCCTATGTTCCATATGCTAGTGCAGTTGGTAGTTTGATGTATGCAATGGTCTGTACTAGACCGAACATTGTACATGCAGTGGGAGTTTTTGAGTAGGTATATGTCAAAACCAGGGAAGGAGCATTGTACAACTATAAAGAGGGTTTTTATTTGCATGGCACTACTAGTTATGGATTGTGATACCAAGGAAGACCATAGTTGGACATAATATTGGACATACATGGGTTTTTTTTATGCAGTCTAGGATGGAGGTCTGGATCATAGAATATATACAAGGGGGTATGTGTCTAACCTCTTTAGAGGAGAAATCAATTGGATGGGCTTAAGACAATCTGTAGTGGCACTCTAAACTACAAAAGCTGAATACATGGCAGCCACTCATACAAGAAAGGAAGTAGCATGGTTACAAATATTGTTTTCATGCATTGGGTTGGTACACCAGGTTGTAAGGATAAATTGTGATAGTCACAATGAACTCTTCCTAGAAAAGAACCCAGCTTATCATTCAACGACAAAGCATATTGATGTTCAGTATCACTTTGTGAGAGACATGGTTGAAGACAAGAAGGTGTTTTTTATGAAGTTGGACACTTTAAAGAATGTTGCAGATTCATTGACAAAGTCCGTCAGCATCGAGAAGTTCTCTTGGTGTAGAGAAACAATGGGTATTGTTGACGATGTAATCTTGGGACCTCTTTATGAAAAGAAAAAAAACAATGGGATAATTTTGGGTATGCGTTATATTATTTGCATGACCAACCCCACACATTGCATTTCTCTCAGCACAGTGGGGGCAGAGCCCCCCCCAAAACATTTTGGGCGGTTTTTGCGTCCATTTTTAGCAGTTTGTAGCACATGGTTTCCTCTTTTGGCGATTTTGTGGTGCATGGGTGGATTTGTGGCTTAGTCCATGGTTTTCTAATTCAGGTTAAGGAATTAAGGTTTTAGTCTAATTTGGGTCAATGGATTAGGGGTTTTGGATGCTGCAGGATTCTATATTTATTGTATTGTAAACAATGAAAGATGATGAATAAGAATTAGAGGTGCGACGCTAAATGGGTTGTTGGTTTTCCCATTTTGGGTTTCCAGGGTAAATATCTGTTCTAGGTGGACTTCAATGGCTGCCCACCTATTCCACTAGCTCAAAATATAGTTTCCATCTTGGTAGTTTTTTTCTATGATTTTTCGGGTCCCAAACTTCTAGGGTCGTTTTGAGGCCCTAAACGATGTTTTTTTGGCTCGATAGTGACTACCATGTAGCTAAAGGAATATCACAGGCCAAATAGAATGTGTACTCCTCTACTAGCCCTTTCCAACAAGGTACTGAGCGCCCAAATGGAGATTGTATGCAAAATTTGTGCCGCCGGGAAGTTGACATATCAACCACCCCCATTGGGGCCCACAAACCTTTTGGCATTTCATCTCATAGGGTTAGGGTTTTAGATGTTTAGGGTTTTCTTATTTGTGTTTTATGTTAAAAAGGCCTTTTGAGCCTCATTGTAATCATGTTCTTGCGAATGCGTGTAGCCATCACATCTCATCTAAGAGATAAGATACCACCATTCTAGCAAGATCATTTCACTCTGTATTTTATTTTATAGTCTCTTCAGAGTATTAGCATATCTCTATGTTTCTGTCTTATTTCTGTGTTTCATTTTGTTCCATAATAAATCTGAATCAGTGGTATCAGAGAAGTCTGCTCTTTATCTTTTTTTGTTTGCATGTGCCCTACGAGGTCAGGGTATAAGGCTTTGGGAATCGAACTAGTTGAGCCCTTGGAAGACTGCCCTCGTTGACCTTGATGGCCACCCATCGTGGAGGAAAAGAGAGACGAGGGAGCATGGCATCCTATTAAGCCATTTCTCATGGAAGTCCTCGCACAATAAAGGAACGATATGATGGATAATTGTTCCCAAATCCTTCGACGACTGCTGAAAACAACAAATACATCTTCGTCAAGTGACCACTTTGGAGGTGTCACCCCCTTCAAGGTACAAGTTAGTTTTGATATTCTCGTATTTGAAGGTTAGATAGATGTAGATGTTTTAGAAAAGTGGTTAAATATACTAGAAGGTTATTTCTCTGTCCACAATTTTTTCAATAGGGAAAAGATCACTTTGCGTTCCTTAAGGAAGTCCCCATGTCAAACATTGGTGGGAGACTTACAGTGAGCCGAAATCCATAGAGGAGTCTAGAATATTTGGGTTGATCCCACTTGGGACTCTTTTATGGATGTCATAAAGGAAAAATATTACCGTGTTTGAAACTACGACAACCAGTACACGAGATGGACCACACTGCATCAAGAGAGGAACCAAATAGTGTCAGAGTTCCCAAATACCTTCCATACCCTGCGCACCAAGCTGGTATCAGAGAGTTTGAGTGGAATATGGTTCTAAAATACCATGGGGCCTACATAGGTATATCCAAACAGAAACAAAGTTTCTAAACATCTTGTCGTTGGGAGCAACGTATGGATACACTGTCAAAATCAAGAAAAAAATTAATTAGAGAAATAAGTGAGAGTTTGGATTTGTGAATGCATCACAACAGAAGTAGGGAAAAGGCAACCCCAACACACTGAAAAAAGGACAAAGCAAGTATGGACAACCTCATGATAACCAATCTAAGTCGTAAACAAAGAAATGTAATGGGAAGACGAAGAAAGAAACTAGGAAATGGCGCTAGTTCCATAAAATCCCCTAACACAACACTGATGATTGTTGTTCGAAGCAATCATTAGTGGCCTAGTTGAAATCCTTAGAGACACATATAGGCTACAATCATGATTCAAATCCAGACAAGGGGAAGCCGATCATTGATGTAGAATCCAATGCCACAGTCACTACCACCAAGATCCAACCAAATGAACTAGAAGAGTCACAGGAAGGTGAGTGCCTTTTTCACTTGTAGATGTGGGTGAGGGGTGCTCCACTACATTTCATTATTGATAGCGGAAGCTCAAAGTTTTGGAATACTGAGGGGGGGGGGGGGTCAATCAATATGATTATTTTTTACCACTTTTAATCACAATACATACAATACATATAAACTTCAAATTTATCAACAATATTTAATAGTTTATCACTTATGCATTCAATATATCATTGCATCCAAGATATGCCTCAAGCATATACCATATAGTAAACCATATGCCAAGTATCCAAGATGTTCTGATGTCTCAATAATATGCCTCAAGTATGCACCATAAAAACCAAGATCATATACCAAGTATATGCCTCACACATGTGCCAATCGTCACAAAGATGTGCCTCTAACAATGAACCATAAAAACCATACACAATGTACCAAGGATATATCTCAAGCATGTATGTACCTCAATCATATGCATCCATGTACCCAAGAGGCCTCGAAGACATGACTTAAGCATGTGCCAAACCATCCATGCATCAAATACATAAAGACATACCTTTACTCATGATGAAACTTGATGCATACCATCTCAGACCTTGTAACAATCTTGATGTGTCATCATGCCTTGCTGCAACCTAGACCAAACATCCTTCTTCAAAACATTTTCTCAAGTCCACGACTTGTACACTATAAACCCACAGATGTCTGCGCCTTTCTCCACTGTGACCCGTCGATAACCTCAAAAATATAATTTGCAGACTTTTCCCTTCACTTGCCTTCGCTTCCTCAGACATGCTACGAAAAAGATTTTCCAAAAGATCACTTGAAAGATAGATAATCATTGAGCTTGTGTGTGTAAGAATGAGAGGTTTCTTGTGGTGTATTTATACTTTTACAAAGTAACTTCTTTCCTTACTTTACGATTTCTTGCTACAACCACTTTACCCTTTAGTTAATGACTTGCAACTGTTTAGGGATTCGTAACCATTCTTTAGGGCTTCCAACTTCATGTGGGCATATCTCTTCAACCGTGAGGAACCACACGACGTACCACCTACCATTGGAAATGGCATGATGGGGACTATCCATTTTTAAGGATGTTACATGCATTTGCACTATCCTTCATGCTCTTTTTCCTCAAACGACTTTGGGATTCATGCTAATACCTTTGGGGCTTCTCAACCATTCAACCACCTAGCCATATTTCCAGTGCTTCTTCTAGGGTTGACTAGGGTTGAAATCAATGCTTCTAGAGTTCATCTCAAGTTGACATCAATAGCAAATAATTTTCCAACAAAAAAAACCTCATCTCAGCAAAGGTCTTCAAATGGTTAGAGTTGTCGACAACACCACATCCACAGCTACCAACATAGGGTGTCTTAGCCAAGGAAAAGATCTTCGTGTTAGCCAAGGGTGTTGCATGCCCTATGGAATCAAGTCCTTCAAGGATGAGGTATTGTGTGATGTTTCTCCACTTGAAGTTTGTGATGTTCTTTTAGGCCAACCATATATGTGGAAACATCATGTTGTATATGAGTCTAGACCTCGTAGTTCCATTTTTACTGTGGGAAGACAAATGTACAACATACCAGAGGTAGGTCCACCTACAATAATTTGTCCTCTTCATGATTCACTCTCAAAGTGAATGGAAGGTCACAGACACATCTATGGCCTTTGCACAATGCTCCTCTATGCATTATAAGTAAGTGGACAAAGTCATGGACCCCTCTGCCTACTCTCGACGGGCCTTGGGAATCCATCTCGATGGACTACATGTAAGGTCTTCCCTCAAATAAACATGGCAATTACTGTGTATTCATGGTTGTTGATTGAAGATGTCCATTATGACTGCCTACAAGTAGAGTATCACATTCGAGGCCATTGTCAAGCTCTTCTTTGAGCATGTATGGGTACACTTCGAACTACCACAAATCATCATATTAGATTGGGACAAAAAATTCTTGAGCACATTCGGTCGAGCTTCTGGTCGCTGTTGGACACCAAGCTCACAAACCACTACCTTCCACCCTTAGACTGATGGACAAACATAGGTCATCAATAGGATGATTGTGCATATCCTGTGCATGTACAACTCCAAGCATCCACATGTTGACTCAAAATTTTGTCACCTATTATAAAAGACCACAAAGGATTGCAAGGCCTAACTACAAACTATTATATATATATGTGTGTGTGTGTGTGTGTGTGTAATTAGTAGGTGGGATCCCCTTTAAGAAAACTCAATGATATTAATTTTCAATCATTCCTCTCAGTATTTATACATATCTGCTTCAGATAAGTGATGGTAAAGGTTCCACTTCCATGAAGAGTCTTGGCATGATGATACAAGTCAATTTCAATTGCTTCTTATTTTTCATTGTGATGACATATCATTTATCAAAAGAAAATTATGAATTTTAGGCTATAGATGATTATACATGCAAAAAGGGGTTAGAATCCTTTTTGGAAGCAAGTTTTTATTTCATTATATGACTCCCTTATACATATGACATGACCTTGCTATAGAAAGAATAGTATATGCCAAATGTTTTATTGCTCTAATAATTTGAGTTCCCTATGGAGATAACTTATATTTTGGGATGACATAAGTTACAAGGACTTGATATTTGATATGATGGCACTTATACATGATATAAGTTTGGGTTAATGATATGATTTATATGGCGCAAGGTATAAATTTCAAAGGGGCTCGTATTTGTTTTAACAAGAGGTGTCTTGTATGTTTATCGTTGCATGGTATAAGCATTTTATGGTATATTGGACACACTATACAAAGCATAGTGGATGACAAAAATAATGATTAGATCCTATTTTCACATGTGGATTATGATTTGGTTAGTTATAAGATGTGACAAGGGAGGATCTCCAAGATTGAAATGTTGATATGGATTATGGTTGGCACTCACTTGACATTGTTTTGAACACATGATTGGTCTGACATGTTATGTGGTATATGACAGAGGTTTAAATTAGTCGATGTGGCATATGTTATGGCATGAGGTTTATGATATTCCATTTGCGTTGAGTTGTGGAGCTGGCTATGCATTTAATACAACAAGATGTGGGCACTTATTCCATAGTCCTGCGTTTGTCACCTTGCTAGCTTGAGGGTTTTTCAAGGTTCATTCCATATGTTTTTGTTGCCGAGAGAGATTGAGCTCTGCTTGTTGATCCAAACCCTCGCTTTTGTTATTTTTGGTAATGTTGGCAAATGTTTATTAGGTAGCGTATGCTTGTCATTGATGGCAAGTACAACAATGAAGATGGCAGGATCAGAGTGTGCATCGATGGAAAAATAGGAACAACGTAAGCTAAGGAGGAATTAGCGCAGAGTCGAATGCAGTGCACCAGGGATGAGGTTAACTCATGACTAAAGCTCAAGGGAGATAGCGTACTTAGGATCACAGGCGGATCAAAGGTCGAGGCATTTGACACTTAGAAATTCTTCCAAGTAAGAAGGATGTGTAAGCTTGGAGGAGAAGCGTCGGTGATCGTTGGATCCCATCCTGAATTCTCGATGACCGTCAGATCTCAATGTAGACAAGAGAAGAGCGCAGATATGGAGGATAGATATCAGGCGTTAGATCTGAGCGCAGGATCCGACCACCGTTGGATCGAGGAAAACCTACACGATCGTTAAAAGTGCAAGGAGTAGAGGGCTCACAAATCCCGAAAGCAGGAGGACCATCCATCTCAGGGGGTTATCTAGACCGTTGATCCGACTCCCTGTCGAAGTTTCGGGGATCGAGAGTTGGAGATGTCGAAGAATATTGACATCAAGAATCCCGAAACCATGATGTGTGAAATCTTGACTGAATCTGAACCGTCAGATCAAGATGTGATCTAGACCGTCGACCCGACTCACGTCAGCAGACCATGTCAGCTAGGAACACGTGGCACATCCAGGTAATGACAAGTGTCAGACCGATTCAACATGCCAAGCACATGTAAGTCACGAATCAACGTGACACGTGGCAGTTATTTAACACATGTGACGTGAGCAGACTTACACCATAACGAATTTTCAAGGATCACGTATTGGAGATGTCAAAGAAACAATGCAACAAGAATCTCGATTTCACGATATGAAAAATCGCGACTTAAATCGCAGCCGTTGAATCAAGATCAAATCTGGACCGTTGATTCTAGTCCATGTCAGAGTTTTGAGGATCGAGTGTTGAAGTTGTCAAAGAACATTCACCACAAAAATCCCGATTTCGCGATATGTGAAATCACGATGCAATCTGAGCCATCAGATCAAGCTTTGATCTGGATCGTTGATTCCAGTCAATGGAGAGGCATCGAGGATCGAGAGTTGGACATGTCAAAGATTATTGACATTAGGAATTTCGATATCGTGATATGTGAAATCATGATGCAATCTGAGCCGTCAGATCAAGCTTTGATCTGGACTGTTGATTCTAGTCAATGGAGAGTCATCGGGGATCGAGAGTTGGACATATCAAAGATTATTGACATCAGGAATCCCGATGTAGCGATATATGAAATAGCGATGTAATCTGAACCAACAGATGAAGTGTTGATCGGAGGGCTACTGATGCATGACACAGTGAAACTACCAGAAACCATTGATGGCGTCTGCTAGATAATTCGAAGAGACCCCTGTGTGATCGCCAGAGGAGAAGAAGAGTCTCCAAGCTTCATCCAAGTGAAGGAAGACTATTCTTAGAAGGGATTGACAGATGTATGAGCATGGAAGCCTGTAACTAAAACAGAGAAGGTGAGCTCGACTGTCATAGAGAAGACGAAGAGTCTCAACTGCCAGAGAGGCTGAGGAATCTCAGCATAACATCCAGTGATGCTGAATGCGTGGGAAAATGGATAGAGAAGCTAAAGAGTTACGATGATGATCACGCAGAGCACTCGAGAGGTGGAGGAGATTGGCACGGTATGAGCATGCAGAGGAATGGTGAATATTGTATACACAAGATGCACAGAAGCTATATATAAACAATATAGAGAAGAGAAGGGGGTTGCTGTTGCTATTGGAGTTTGCTGTGGTTGTTGTTGGTGAAGGCGATTCATGTGTGAAGAAGGAGGAGAGTGCAGCAGCTGAATAGTACAGAAGAGGAACTGTGCAGTGAATGGACATGGCACACAGAGCATAAAAAGTGGAAGAACAGACAACGCAAGTGATGTGTGCAGAAAGGCAATGAGGCATACATAGCAATGAAATGTAGTAGAACAATGATGAGTCTGGTAAGCCATTGTTTAACATCATATCACTGTAATAAGTTTCAGTAGCAAAGATTTATATTTCAGGGTGGTTGGGAGGAGCTAGGGAGGACTGGTGTCCTCAAAGGTTCAAGTGGGTGCTTGAACACAGGGAGTTGGTGCTTCCTTCTAGTTGGTGCTAGAGAAACCAGGGAGTTGGTGCTTCCTTCTAGTTGGTGCTAGAGAAACTAGGGAGTTTGTGCTTCCTTCTAGTTGGTGCTAGAGAAACCAGGGAGTTGGTGCTTCCTTCTAGTGGGTGCCAGTGAAAACAGAGAGTTGGTGCTCTCATCAAGTTGCAGCTTGCAAAACTGAGGTTGTAGCCTCATTATGAGTTGGTGCTCATATGTATGATACTGTAAAGAATGTAACTATTACTTATCATATAAAGAAAAAGAGGTTTTTACCCT
>ML777908.1:626365-666644 GCA_009831015.1 Picea engelmannii | reverse complement strand
CCCCCCCCCCCCCCCCCTCTCAGTTGTCCAACAGGTAATTGTCTTGGCTCTCGACACTAATATAAAATGCATTTGATAAGGTATGAGTTGCAACTTATCTTACATCTCTTGCAAAGAATCTGTCTTTTCATTGATTAAGTCTTGGCTCTGGTTGGCATACCCTATGCATGGAATGTTTTCTTTTCCCTACTCTATCATTGTTAAAGAAAATGAATGAATATGTGTTTATTTTTTGACATTTTTTTGAGCTATTTATTTATGTGCCCATACTCTCACTTTCTGCATGATTATGAGTGTTTGAAAGATCTTTAAAATGGATAAAGTTATGGGTTTTTGTCTTTAGTTCACATGAAAAAAGAACTAAGTTTGAGATCGACTTTTTTGCATTGATTATGAGTTTCGTGGTGATTGTGGATAAATTAAAGGAGCCCATATCAGTTGTATGATTTAATAAAATGGGTTTTTGAACATGGATTTAACCCATATTGTGTGAAGCAGTATCCATCATTTTGAAATACTTGTGACTGGGTTTGTGTTTCAACTTGCTTTCTTCAACCAAGAATATTTTTGGATGGAAAAAAATTGGTTATGGGTTTTTGGTATTGCAAGCTCTGTTCAAATAACATACTTGAAACCAATTCTATTAATACACAACAATTGATGTTATTGCCATTCAATTTGTTATACTCTTGGTCTAATGGGTGAAGGGTTTCGAAATCAGGATGAACATATTGTATATGATACAAGTTGTTCACTGCTTGGACATTGTTTGACCCTCATGTCAAATTGGGCTATAACTTTAGTCATTGTTTCTTTTTTTAAGAATTTGTCAAGTTTTTTTTATTTTAAATATGACTAATTTACACTTAGGTTTGTAACAAGTTGATGAAACTAGGTTTTGTGAAATCTTTCGAGGTATTTATAACTAGTTTATTTTATTATGTCAGGATTGCAATCTCACAATATGGTTGAATACATTTGATTGGAAAAGGGAGGTTTCAAACTTGTGTCCTTTAAAGCTAGTAAGCTCAAATCTTACGTGAAAAATTCATTTATTTCATTTCGAGCTACTCTCTTCTTTCCTTCCATTCTCTTACCAAAGATGTTTTGGATTGGTTATGAGTTCTATTTTGGGTAAAGACATAGATATGCAAGAATAGTGAATAGAAAATGCTTTGGCTATGAAAACTCATAGTTCGCAGACCCTTTTTGGATTTGACATTATTATGCTGACTCTTTAAAAGTATTATTTAGGGAGTACAATAATACAAAGTGTTATACTTGTATTTTCCACCATAGGTCGTGCAAACATGTTATTAGATGTTATGAGGTTAGAATTACATAATTGAGTAAAATTCTCATAATTATTTCACAAGGAAATAATTATTTTGTCACAATTTCATAATTATGAAATAAGAATTATTTCATAATTGAGAATAAACTCATAATTGAAAAGAAAGTTCATAATAAGTTGGAAAAAGCTCATAATTGAACATGGAACTTGAGCAAAAAGCTCATAATAGAAAAAAAGTTCATAATCGGTTGGAAAAAGCTCATAATTAAGCATGGAACTTGTCCATGACTTGTAATTGCTTAGTTCACATGCCATAAAGCCTATCTATTACTTGTAATTTCTTAGTTCACATGCTATCAAGCTATCCATGATTTGTATCCACCTAATTCACATGTCATGAAGCCTATCTCCAATCTCTTCTAAAATCCTATAAGAAGAGGCCAAATCAAGGAGATAGAGAGAGGAGTTTAGAGGGTGGTTATGCTGTCAAAATAGAGAGAGAAACTCAAGAGGCTAAGGAGGAGCATCGAGAACCTGGAACTAGGAGAAAGCATCATCACTAAGGTATGTCTGATGTAATTTCTCTATTTTATAAATAGATCAATCGTTTTCCTCCATATCATTTGTGTTCAATTCATAAATGTTTAGATTTGATTTATTCTATTATAGATCCAATTAGAGTCAAATTAGATCCAGTATTCTAATCCTAAGTAGAGAGGTAGAGAGGTATTTCTTGTCTTTTGTATGTAAGAAGCAGATTGTGGAGCTTGGATCTAGAGTTTTAGGACTACAATAGCCAGGATATACGAAGGAAAACCTACTTGAAAGGTATGCAATATCCACCACTCCTCAAGTTAGTAATGAATCCATGTGTTTGAATCTAGATCTAGAAGAACCACATAAGTATAAACCCTCTTCTGTCTAGGATCAAGGGAAGATCATAGGGATATCTTGTTGTTCATTTAGTGATATCCTTGTGATATTTATCCCATAATAGAATTGGCGACTCCGTTGGGGAGAGCCTTTGCTTTCTTCCTTGGCTCTCTTAAGGATTTTTTCCTCTAAAAGAGGGCCGCGACCTTCAGATAACATTATGTAACTTTTTGTACATAACCTAAAGGAAATAACTATATTAATGGATTTCTATTGAAATTTTAGATAATTAAAAAACAAATTGTCTAGATCGGTGTCCAGAAAGAAAAGTTATCTATGATTTAAAATCGACTATTTTGCAATTTTTTTGTGATGGTCGTGTGGACTATTTGGCTAATATCATTTGATAGAGAATTCAGATTGCAGCAAGATCAGATCCATTAGAAAAATTATTTTTCGGGGATTTATTTTGATATATTATATCGTATGATTATGGTAAATACAGAGTGCAGTACAATCCCTGCAAATTTTCGCTCCCAAAATCTAGATCTCCATTAGATTTTTTTTAAATTTTTGGGTGTGATATCTGTAGTGACATTGGAATGTGTTGATCCGACTTCATTCCCAATATCCTACAACCCCTTTGCTTGTTGTTGGTTTTCCTTTTGCATTTTTTTTTCTTTCTTAGATAAGGAATAGTTACATTTCAATTAGAAAAATATAAAAAAGACAAAAAGATTTGTTGCATGCTAGATTTGCCTTTGAAGAACTAGTGAAGATAATGCATTAGGAGCAATGTTTGGTTTCAGATATGAAGTGATTGTTGGCTGCTTGGTGTGTGTGAGGTTGTGTTTTTAAAAGTTTGCAAAGAAAAAGAAAAAAATCTCTCTCCCACCCATAGCTAGAGTTCATTGAAGTGAACGATTTGCATTGTCATATTTGCATTGCTTGGTTGGGTCAAGAGTCCAAACATAACTAAAGTTTTGTCCGCTACCCTTGGACTTAAGAAACAACCATAAAAAGAGAGCATAATCTAAAATCAATCATAAATTTTTATTTTTATAGTGAACCAACATTAGCTAGGCTTAGGGCCTTAGAATAGGATTGGAGAGTAAACTCTCCAAGGCCAAAAAACTCAACTTAGGAGTCATTAAAGGGTGTTAAAATCCATTCTTGCAACTAGTGTGTTGGGAGCCTCCTCTAACACAAGAGTTAGGCACGAGGTCACATCGGTGCAAGTAGGGATATCACCCCTCTCTAATTGTTTTGGTGTTTGTAATACCGCTTCGATCATTACATATACGAGTGTTTTGTTGGTTAACACCTTTAGAGATTCGAGCTTTGTTACCCTACCTTTACGTGCAGTCGGACCTATGAGTGTTCGCCCAACCATTGATTATTAGGTGGTAGCCTTAGTGAAATTTCCTCGGGAGACACATAGGTGACTGTAGGTGGGACATGCCTGTAATTCCTAGGGAAGACATTCGTTCATAGTCTCAATTCCTCCGGAGGGTGTCCGCTTTAATAAAGGGTACTTGTATCGGTGAGGAATGCTTCACATAGATTATCGTAACTACTTCTCATACCTTTGCTAGTTAATTATTTGGGGTCTTCATCTCCCCCATAGGATTGGTTTTTGGAAGGCCCCTGAGCCAATTGGTTTGCTTGCTAATAGTATAGATTTGATTAGGGGTGTGCTCTTTGAGTTTGAGTCTAAGTCGGCCTTAGGTTGAATTGTGTTTAAATTTTAACATAGTATATTCACAGTGGCTAAAATACCACGTCGGTCCTGTTGACTATGAGGACTTGAACCCTCTATAGAGGAATAAACACCTATCGAGAGGCATGAGATAGTTGAAGAATATTTTGAAGGGATTGAACTTTGATTCGATGAAACTAGTTTAGTCGAGGTAGAAGCGGTAGACAAACCTCCTCCATAAAATTTCAATCCTCCTTTGACTGAGCCAAACACACCCCTACTTGTCTAAGTGAGGGAAATTTTTAGTGCACCTTTCTCTTTGTTTAGTCACCCTCCCACCATGTCAGGAACAAGTGTTTCGTCTAGTGTAGTTGAGGCTACGAGACCATCCTCAAGTGGGACAGGAGGCAATCCCTTAGGGAGCATACCAGTGATGTCTATGTTTCCACCCCTTAGCACCATTAGACCTACACCATCCATACCATTTTATTTTGGTTCCTCGATTTGGGGACGCCAACCATGTCATCATCTCCATCTGTTAGTTTACCGAGCATTTTTACACCCATCCCATCTATCTCAACACCCACTTTTGGATCTTATTCTAGTGAGGGATCGAGCTTTTCTTTCAACGTAGGGGGTGGAATTCCCTCCACCACCACCATACCTATGTGCGGCCCAGTATCATCAGGAACTAGTTCACATTTCGGGTGGAATATGTCTAGTGGTTTTGGGTTTGTCCCTAGCGAGGCTGGGGGTAGAAGTACATCAAGAGGTTTTAAATTTCCATGGGTTAGAGTACCATTCCTTGGGGAAAAATTTTCACCTTGGGGAGGTTTTCCCTTTGTTACCACATCAGGTCTTAAGGGTTTTTTCCCTGGGACTAACTTCGTGAATGTTTTTCCTGGAAGGTCCACATTTACCCTCACGGGCAACCCCCCTAGGGGCATCTTTGGTTCTGGTAGCAATCATTCTCTTGGAGGTGCCACCATCCCAACAGGAAGTTACTCTTCAGGAGGTCCCCAACCCTCCAGTAGTACCAACATAGGGGGACCACAAGGTCCATCTGAGACAACAAATACTTCACCTCCCTCCTAGTATTCATTTGCACCATTGCATGTCATCAAAACGTTAGATTTACCATATTTATCATGGTTAACAAATGACCCTATTGCCCATGACCTATCATGGTCGACAATTCCTTCCAAGTTGCCATCAAATATCCCAAAATTTGACGAAAATCC
Source organism: Picea engelmannii (assembly GCA_009831015.1). Lineage (NCBI taxonomy): Eukaryota > Viridiplantae > Streptophyta > Pinopsida > Pinales > Pinaceae > Picea > Picea engelmannii. The sequence goes on along the minus strand of ML777908.1, from coordinate 661,537 downwards.
AAGAGAGGACACCTCCACACACATCATGACATATCACTTATGGTGATCATCCAAATCATTGATGGATGATAGTGTGAGGATGTGTCTTTTCCAGAGATCCTTGACCGAAGTTGCTACTAAATGGTACATCAAATTAAATGGTGGTTCCTTTAGAAGCTTCAACGACCTAGAAATGACGCTCTTAAAACATCACCAATTTCCCATACGATATTAGATAGTAATGGATCCCTTGACTTTACTGCGTCGAAATAATGGCACACATATTTCTGATCATATACATGAGCAGTGACAAAGGCGTAGGATTATTAAGACTTAGATTCTAGACAACCTCCTTATGGAGTGGTTCACCAAATCCCTCTTACCACCCATTGCTAGAGATGTAGCTATGGCCAGGGCGACCACCAAGGAGCAGGCCATTTTGTGTGCCCAACATATGGACTTGATTTATTCTCAGTCGAGCACACTTTACAACATCATTCCAAATGATCCTAGGCCGTCGACAGATCCAAGGAAGCCAGACCCAGGGCCCCATGCCGATGGTGTGGTTGGTTCTGTCTCCCATGCATCTATAAACCAATTAGTTGATTAGATGGGTCAAATGTCCATTAAGTCACACCTGTCAGCTTCTGGTACTAGTGCTCAAACTATCACAGTCCCTTCTCAGACCTCTGACGTGAATTTGGTGTAGTCCAGATAACTGAAGAATCCTCAACAACCTGGAGGAAAAAATAAAAAAGAAAAAATCCAATATTGAGAAAGGGATCACCTCCACCCAAAACACCCAGGAGGGGGACACTAAAGAGAAATGAAAAATTCAGTTTACCTGCACAATTTGTGGGGATGACTACCCTACTCACCAATTTCCTCAGAAGGATGAAGTCCATATATTTTTGGCACAATAGAGAGCTCCCCAACAACTTGTTGTCTTAACCCATCCTTTCCCTCCACAACCACAAAATATGGTTGCCACAAATACTATCGCTCTGCAAGGGGGCATGGAAGGTACTCCTCATCATGAGAGGTCTTCCTCAAATGCTTCTGTGTTCATGTGTGACCACACAATCAACTTGTAGACTCAGGCCAAGAACTATGACATTTTCGAGCCTTCCCATGGTGCCTCAAAAGAAACATATTCATCCCAACCTAGTGTCCCTATTCAGATAGAGAAGCCATATTTTGATGCAATGCTTCACCCCCCCGAAGGGCGTTCTTCGACACATGACACACAATCCCAACACATGGGTTGCCCACAACTACAATATTGTGGAAGACTTGTCCCAGTCACCATGTGCCATGTGTGTGCTTGAAGTTCTCCAAAGCTGCCCAACACAGTTGAAAGCCTTGCTATCTACCATAAGTGGGGATGATCCCTCAAAGTCAAGCTATATGACCTTTGATTGATCTCAGGTTACTCATACGCTCTCCCATCAAGTAACCTTCCAGATCAAAGTGTGAACGATGGGAAAAAAATATTTCGAACAATAGTTGATGAATGAGCCTCAACTTGCATTATATCTATTTCTTGTTGGAAGGCCATTGGCTCTCCTAATATCAACATGTCTTCAACACTATTGAAAGAATTCGACAGACACATGTTCCAACCCCATGGAATAATCACCACCTTACCCATCTAGTTAGGTGGTAAAACTGTCTCTATTGATGTGGAGGTTGTCGACACACCTCTTGAGTACAATCTATTACTTGAGCGTACTTGGTTCTACAAGATGAATACAGTTGTCTCGTCAGTCTTTAGGGTCCTACGCTGCCCTCACCAAGGGAAACTCGTTACGATTGATCAAATCGTGTTCTATACCCCAAATCTTGGATCCAATGCAGGGATAAATGTACCCTTTGTTGGTGATACCACACAATGTTTCGTTAACGTCGGTGCGGGGATGTTCAAATATCCTTCATTGATGGGAATATTTCCCCTTCCCCCACCATCTCCCACTTCCAATGTATCTCCTATCAACATGATTTCAAAATTTATCAGTGGATCCCTTGGGTCTGTCGACCCTTGGGTGGTACCTCATTTCGAGGATGTTGAATCATTTGGAGCATCCATGCCACTCACCACAGTTGAGATTGTCGATCCAAAAATCCCATCAACATCCGATGATACTGGTCAACAACTCTATCCTCATATTGATCCGGATTATTTTCGGCACGAAATGAGAGCGGAGATATAATAAAGAAATGCACAGAGATATTGCCGATATTTAATAATATAACATAAATGTATTAGAGATGCAACCATAAACACAGATATACAGTAATACACGATTTCTATTAATCAAAGAAATGTACAGAGAYTGTAAAAATACAGAGTGAAAGACTCGCTAGAATGGTAGCAGCTTATCTCTGAGAAGAGATGTGACGACTACTCGCATTCGCAAGAAGATGGTTACAATGAGGCTCTGAAGGCATTTTTTTACAATAAACGGGAATGCCAAAAGTCCTAGACATCCAAAAACCTAACCCTAGGAGATGAAGCGCCAAAAGTCATGTGGGCCCTGTTTGGGTAAGTGAGTACATCAACTTCCCGGGGTCGTAACTTTTGCATATGATCTCCGTTTTAGGCATGTGATAGCTCGTTGGAAAGATATATTCGAGGCCTACAACACTTGAGACAAAATAGCATCGTAAATTTTCTTTTTTGAGAGAAACATACCCAAAAAAACATCGTTTAGGGCCTCAAAATGGCCACGAAAGTTCAGGACTCGAAAAAACTGCTAAAAATAGTAAATTACCAAAATTGCCAGAAAGCCGTTTTGAGCCATTTTAAAAAGGTGGGTGGCCACCGATATCCACTTGGATCACATATGGAGTGTGATCAACCTATTCCACTTGAATGGGTTGTTAACTCTCTACATTCACATGATTTCCTAGATATTGAGATGCCTTTAGAAGAGGCCATCTTGCAAGTCATGGATTCCATCGAAAATCCAAGGGATGCGGTGATGCATCAATCATCTTGTCTTCATTTAGAAAAAATGAGAGTTAGCATGATGAGTCTAGACTTGAGACTGGGGAAATTTTCTAGAGCATCCAATAGCCCTCCTAGTCTTGACAATTTTCTGCCTCAGATATCTTTCTCAGAACTTGCCACCAAATTCTATGCTTCCCTTTCCTTAAAAAATTCATGTTTCGTACTTCCTTCATGTCTTGATGGACCCCATCAAGGAGCTTCTGTAGCTCACGTAACCACTCCTGATGAGTGTCTTCGATTGAAAAAAATCATTTCTATGTGGCGTGGCCCCGACATGGTGTGCCATATGATGACAACATTGGCTCATGAGTTCACTGATTATGAAAAATATCCTTGTCCCGAGCCTCGCAATGGGATCTATTTTTTGTAAAATATCAATATGCGTAGTGCCTTTTACATAGGTGTGTGGTGTGAGTGCTTTTGTTTTGCATATATCATATCCCAAAAATCCATTTTTTTTTTTGAGATTTCATTATGCGTTTTGACCTCATAATCTAGTTTACATGTGCCTGACAGGATTCTAGGGACTTTTTTTTATGAATATGGCGACATCCACTAGACTTGAGGTATATATTTCTAAATTGGCATACATGGATAGATTTTTCCTTGCATTTTCTTTTTTTCATTATAAATTGTCCATATTTCCAATGTTATGCGTTAGGTTCGAACCTGACTGGTTGTGACACTAGCCACTCCTTTTTCACGTCATAACCAATTCGATAGTGCCTACCTTCCATGGGAACCCTAGTTGTCACATGGATTTCCATTTGGTTCCCATGCTAGATTTTCCCATAGGCTCGAGATCCCTCCTTTAGCGTCCCCATGACTTGAAGATTGAGACTCATTTTCTGCTCTTCATTTATATTTTGGCCATATCCCGTGGGGGTTCCTGAACATTTTTCTTGTTGCTTAATGGTCACCTATGCATTTGTTGGTCGTGTTATGCTTCTTTCCGATGTGTTGTTGTTTTCTCATATCCTATTTACCACTATTGCAATAGCCTTGACCATCCACCTCTTGCATTATTTGTCCTCCGTTTTCAATCCATCTACCCAAAGAGAGAACAACTGCTAAGAGTGGATATCACTTTCCAGTGCCATTTTCATTGCTCATTGCTTAGGTCGGTTCCATACATTTGGAACATAGGAGCATGCTATTAAGACACTCGTTCTCTCCCGCCGAGTATACTTTTATCTATTTTTCAGACTCGTAAAAGGACACGAAAAAGGTATCGAGCTTACTTGTGTCATTCTTTCATGCTCGTTCAACCATGAAGGAGAATGAGCTTACTTGCATCATTCTTTCATGATCTTTGAACCATGAAGGAGACCTAGCATACTTGCATCATTATTTTGTGCTCGTTAAACCATGAAGGAGACAAAAAATACAAAAAAATATAAAAAGAGTGGGGGGTTTTCACCATCTGTTTATTATCAAAATAGCAGCGTTAGTCGAGTCACCCTTAAACATGGCACTTGTTTGAGTCCTCATCATACAATTGGGTGTTATATTTCCTAAGATTCGTCCTGGTAATATGAGTCAGAGATACTCCTCTGATTGATTACTCTTCCAGTAATCATGGAGAGTGCTTCAATGCCTTCTGTGTTGTTGCACTATATTCGTCTAACTCTTGTGTCTTGCTGCCAAGTCACCATTGTGTCGTGTTATATGTTCAAAGGAAGTTTAAGCCTGAGTTGGCCATCTGCTATTTTGTTGACTTTCCGAGTCGACCATCCCTGTGTTAGTTGTACTTAGTGATACTCTCTCTTCACATAATCTCTCGGTGTATGTTTCGTGTCGATTGATGGGGGATACATTAAGGCCCTCCTTTATGGATCTCTTCCTATCAAAGTCAACACATTAGCTAGGAAACATATATAGAAACTAGCTAGTACCTTGAAGCTTGCAGTAGTCAGTGGTAGGCCTCCTCATGATCAAAAGTGGGTTTAAATCATTAACCCCTGATCGATTGATTCTAAGAGTGTTTGACACCAACTCATCTATTCACACTCATTAGATTGTACTAGGTAACTTGGGCTCCATCTTCATCATCAATGGGTACCCTCATGTATGTTAATGGTATGCATCAATGACTAGTAATCAGACGGTTTCTACCATGTTCGACATCGATTCATCTATTCACATGTTGTATATTTGTACCATCGGGGTTGGGATGAATACCTTGGGTTTGGGGCCACATCATTCCTTTAAAACACCTCATTCCCTAGTTGCGATGGAGTATATCACTTGTATATGAGCACATTGAAGACTTCGAGGGCACTCTCCTTAGTGTTCAATTTCTTCCCAATATCTATATGTTGTGTCATAGATCCAAATTGTAATTTTTGGTGTCTATGATTGTGTTCATGATGTAGATTCACATTGTATTGTCTCGTGGCTATGGTCTTATTGATGACATGGATCCACCATGTATTCTTTCGTGGCCATCATATAGCAATTCATATCATGGATTCACAGTGTATTTTTTGGTGGCCATGCTCATTCAAATTCTGAGTATGTCTAGATATGGGATGGTGTATATATGCTCTCATATTTGATGTATGATTGCAGGTACTCATTGGTTCCTTGATCTCCGAGCTCCTTCCTTATTCCAGTCGTCACCATGAATTTTCATAATGTATTTCAACCATCAATTCCTCTTTTGACTTCACACATTAGGGAGCAATTGTCATACCTGTATTTTTTACTATAGGTTGTGCAAGAATGTTATTAGATGTTATGAGGCTAGAATTACATAATTGATTAAAATTCTCATAATTATTTCACAAGGAAATAATTATTTTGTCACAATTTCATAACTATGAAATAAGAATTATTTCATAATTGAGAATAAACTCATAATTGAAAAGAAAGTTCACAGTGAGATGGAAAAATCTCATAATTGAGCATGGAATTTTAATATTAGCTCATAATAGAGAAAAATCAAGTCATGGTTTTGCATCTACACCCAAAACATCCAAAACCGGATCTATTAGCTCATAATAGAGAACAAGTTCAGAATAGGTTGGCAAAAGATCACAATTAAGCATGAAACTTGTGCATGACTTGTAATTACTTAGTTCACATGATATCAAGCTATTCATGACTTGTATCCACCTAATTCACATGTTATAAAGCGTATCTCCAATCTCTTCTAAAATCCTATAAGAAGAGGCCAAATCAAGGAGATAGAGAGAGGAGTTTGGAGGGTGCTTATGCTGCCAAAATAGAGAGAGAATCTCAAGAGGCTAAGGAGGAGCATCGAGAACTTGGAACCATGAGGAAGCATCATCACTAAGGTATGTTTTCTTTAATTTCTCTATATTATCAATAGATCAATGGTTTTCCTCCATATCATTTGTGTTCAATTCATAAATGTTTAGATATGATTCATTCTATTATAGATTTGATTAGAGTCAAATTAGATCCGGGATTCTAATCCCAAGTAGAGAGGTAGATAGGTATTGCTTGTCTTTTGTATGTAGGAAGCAGGTTGTGGAGCATGGAGCTGGATATTTAGGACTACAATAGCTAGAATATACAAAGGACAACCTATGAGAAAGGTACGCAATCTCCACCACTCCTTAGGTTAGTAATGAATCCATGTGTTCGAATCTAGATTCAGAAGAACTATTGAAGTCTAAACCCTCTTCTGTCTAGGATCAAGTCCATATCCTAGGGAGATCTTGTTGTTCATTCAGTGAGATCCCTGTGAGATTTATCCCATAACAAAAAGTTAATAAGAATCTATGAGCCAATATTGATTTGTATTATGTATGGATGTTGTTTGACTAAGTTTGAAAAACTAAAGATTACAGAGACTATAAAAGATATATCAAATGTATGACAATCATTCTAGACAATAGATATATTACTTGTAATGACTCGTTTGTTCGTGTTAGCTTAAGGATGACATAAGTACTTACATATTAATTGGATTCAAGTGTCGATGGCCAAAGTTTAAACTACACAGACTTTCACTTGTCCCATCATAAATATCATTTTACATAAGTCTATGTAGTTTAAAGAGGACATATGAATGATTTTCAGTTTGGCAAGAAAGAATGAACAACATGATGAATGATGGGTAAAAAATGATGATTATTTACAACTTGTATGTATGAATGATAATAATTTGAAAGTTGATTAGTTTTATGAGGAAAATGTACATGCATTATTTAATGTTTTAAATTTGAACAGTCTATCATGCAATTCCTATCACATTATCACTTTTTGCAATTTGCTTCTCTTTTATCATACTCCCAGTCATATAAATCTCCTTCTTCATACACATACTTGTTCACATTTATAAAAGAAAATGCTTTGTGTAAGAGAAAATTCTCATAACAGATTTCAGATTTTAAAAGAGAAGTTTGGTGTGTGCGAAGAAGTTTTATTGATTTTCCTGGACTCATTTTTCCTATTCATCTCCCTTTTTATGTTGCATCATCATGTTATTCCCAGAGCCAAATTTAGTCACGTTGACAAATGGTATTTGATGTTTTATATGTTGTGTCTTATATATGTGCTAATTTTGAAATGAATGTATTATATGATCTTTTTTAGCAGAGGTAGTAATTGGTCCAACAATAGAGGATATATGGGAAACATGGGCAGAGGGCCAAATTCCTTTTTCTAGAGAGGGAGAAACAAGAGGATGATCAGTTAGTTCAGACTGGTTACTTGAAACTCGTGGGACACCCAAATTTTTAGCCCCACCAACCACAAGTTAGACCTCCTTTTCAACCTAATGATCTTCAGTCTCATCCTAGCATCAGTGATATCCCTAATCAACCACATGTACAACCTCAAACTCCAGTCAATGATGGCTAGAACAATGCACTACTTAATCCCCCTTATGGTGTCGGTCATTGGCCAACCATGTCATTAACTCTTCCTCCTCCACCCCCTTTAATACCATTTTCTTCCATAGCTTCACATGTACATTCTCCTTAGCTCCTAAAAAATTTCAAATCCCTTACTATTGAGACACAAACAAGTAGGGGAAATATGCCTACCATATCAGTCAGTTCAAACTCCTCTTTAACATTTGCTTACACCATTAAATCCTTGCCACTTAGATTTGAAGATGGTGTGAGAAAGATCACCTTTGATGAAATTCACCCATAAATTTCAAAAGGTGAAGAGAAGAAATCTGCAAATGTTTATTTGATAAAGCATAAAACAACATTGCCAGAGGGTAGTGCACATAGACATACAACTGGACACAAAAAATATGACTTTTAATTTATTTTTATTTTTATGGTGACATCAGTTTGACTTTGAGACACAAATTTTTGGACAACATATATTATTACTATTATTTTGAAGAAATTTATATCACGCTTAAAAGTTTTGGGAGATACAAGTGTTTATTATCTACGAGGCATGATTATTTTAGCTGTTGTTTATATTTTTTGTTATGATAATTTGTGCACAAAGTATGGTTATGATTTTGGAGAAACAAGGGAATGATTAGAAAATTAAACAAATAAAGACATAAAAGGGCCCCCACCTATTACTTATTATATTTATTTATTATTTATCTTTATCATAAATATACTTGTCCTATTATTAACTAAAGTTATTTAACTTTAGTAACTAAAGTAGTTCAACTACTTGAAAATTACCTTTTGGAGAATAAAAGAAGGAAACAAAGAACAAGGTGGACATGATAAATTAGAGAGAGATACTTCTGATAAGGTTTTCTCTTATTTCAAATTGAGATTTCTCATATCCATTCTTTCATTTTTTGAGTTATATAAGAGCTAAATGCTCTTGTTGTCAGCAGGATCATTCTAAAGGTGGAAGAGAAGAAAGGGCTAAGAAGCATAGACTTTTGACATGCTCCAGAAGGTCATTAATACATATTGAGAGTCTGTTTAGTTTCTTTAGAATTCATGAATTAATTTTTAGTTCTGAATAAGACTATTTTGCAGAGTCAAGACTTGATAAGCTTGTGACTTGTTTGATCCAATACATTTCAATCTTGGCCTTTTTCTTCCAGACACCAGTTGTATTTGTATGATTGTTAAAATTCCATCCTAGACTTCTAAGATGATTTTGGTCCATACCCTCATAGGGGTTTGAAAAGAGGCATTTGGTTGTAACTCATAAAAGTCATCATTAATAAAAGTCTGGTTTATTCTCAATTAAAACTTGTGGTTAATGGTTTTTAGATTGTATGTATTCTTTATTTCATTCATTTAAATTTTCATAAAATTTATACATAAATGTTTATACATTTTTTTAGCAACAACACACAACTTGATAATAACATCAGGCCCAAGAATATATTTCTTGAGGACTGAATGATAAATTTGAATATGTTATAAGCCCATGGTAACATTCTCTCCTATCTCACCCTAGCCCAGTGAGATTAAAAAATGCTTGAGCGAGGACTTTCCATTCCTTGCATCAACACCACACAAATGGGATGAAATCCTTCCTTATGTCCAACATAGCTACAACGAATCCCTCCATAGCTCGATTGACCACAACCATTTTTAGATGGGCCCGAGATTTCAACCATTGGGTGCCATTGATGTAGCACTGCCCCTTGCATCCACACTGACAAAATATTCCCATGCTCAATATGAGGTTGATAAAGCCACCAAATTCATTGAATGGATTCAACACATCCACCAAAAGGTCCATGATATTTTGCAGAAAGCCAATGCTAAGTACAAGCAACTCCATGACCAACACTAGGTTCCCCACAAGTTTCAGGTGGGAGACAAGGTTTGGTTACATTTGCAAAAATAACACCTTACAAGACCACATTGGAAGTTGCATCCACTTCGCTATGGACCTTACACCATCACCAAGGCTATGGGTGGAAATTATTTTAAGTTAAGTATTCCCCCCTTCCTTGGATTACACCCAGTATTCAATGTAGACCTCCTTTGGCCATATTTTCCACCACTACTAGACACATCAGAAGTGGAAGAGCAGTTGAAACCTACAAAGCTCAACCCTAACTGCATGGAGCAGAAAAACATTGATTGGATAATGTAAACAAAGGTTAAGGGCACCCACCAACAAAATATCCAACTCTATCGGGTTGTCAAAGAAGGGAAATTACTGCACCAAGGCAAGTGGCTCACCAAGCATAAAGTTCAACAAAAGTTTCCCATTCGATGGGGGCACTCAACACAATGGAGACCAATGCTTCCTAAGGGGGGAAGAATGATCCAGGTGGACATCGGTGGTCACCCACCTATTCCACTGGCTCAAAATACAGTTTCCATCTTGGTAGTTGTTTTCTACGTGTTTTTGGGTCCCAAACTTCTGGGGCCATTTTGAGGCCCTCAACGACATTTTTTGGCTCGACAGTGCCTTACATGTAAGTAAAACAAAATCCTAGGACAAATAGAATGTGTACTCCTTAGATATCCCTTTTCAATGAGGTACCGAGCACCCCAAATGGAGATCATATGAAAACGTTGTGCCCCCGAGAAGTTGACGTATCAACTACCCTCATTGGGGCCCACAAACCTTTTGGCCTTTCATCTCTCAGGGTTAGGGTTTTGGTTGTTTAGGGTTTTCTCATTTATTATTTATGTCAAAAAGGCCTTTTTCGCCTCATTGTAATCATATTATTGCAAATGTGTGTAGCCGCTACATCTCTTCTCAGAGATAAGCTACCACCATTCTAGCGAGTTCATTCCACTTTGTATTTTCTTTTACAATCTCTACATATTTCATTATTTAATAGAAATTGAGTATTACTGTATCTCCGTGTTTCTGTCTTATTTCTGTGTTTCATTTCATTCCCTCATAAATCTGGATAAATCTTTTGTATATGTGTGATTGCAATTGTGTTTTTTTGTTTTTTGTTTCTAAGAATCCGTGTGTGCATTGCATTACTGTAAAATGTTTACAACTTACAAGTCAAAGCTACCAAAGTAAAAGATTTAGAAGGTAAAATTATTTCTTTGGCTAATACATCAAGTAGCACATAGAATGTTTTTGTTGGTCTCCAAAGATACAAAGATAAATATTTTGAAATCTAAATTGAAAGTGCCTCAAACTGAGCATGTTGAGTCAAGAGAGTTGATAAATTCTCAAGAGGAAAAACTTGCTTTAACTTTGGAGAATGGTAAATTGAGAGACAAAATGTTTCAAATGGCTAAAATAATATAAGAGTTGATGACAAAAAAAATCCAAGCTTGTTGATGAACATCTACTTGAAGTACAAAAGCTACAACAAGAGCTTGTTGAAAGGGATTCTTAGAGTAGGCCATTGTTAGAAATATTTCTTATAATTGAATATCTCAATGATGATGATAAAATTGTGAACATTTCCATCAACGAGGACAACATTGATGATATACTTGAGAAGTTAACATCATACAAGATACACATCTCTAAATTATCAAATAAAATTTAGAATTTAAATATTTCAAATAAAGGGAATTGGCTCATTTGAATGATGTTTTAAAGGAAAAAGAGTATGTTATTGAGAATTTGCAAACACAAATTAACAAAAAGAACACATATATTGAATCACTTCTAAAGGCCTAAGAAAATCTTGAAGGACTATTGCACGAAAATTTTGATCAAGCTCAAGGAAAACAACATCTAATTGATGCTAAGTATAAGATTTGGGATAAGAGTATTGAGAAAATGAACAAATTCAGACCATATTTTGATTTGTTTCATAATACTAAGACCATCCTGAAATGTACTAATAGACATCAAAAAAATATGGTTTGATGTGTCTCTAAAAGTTGAGGAAGAAGGACTGATTATTCACTTTTTAAACTCATTATCACAATAATCACTGGATGCTATAGGGATCAAGGATTGAATTTATTTTTTTCTTTCTATAGAAAAGGTAAATGATAAAAGAGAATTGATACTTGCATTGTAGGACAAGATCACAAAAGTAAAGAAGGTGGCAAGGGAATTCAAAGGACAATTTTCTCCAATTTGTAAATTTGGTTTACCTTCTCCATGGACAACATAATTGAGATTGTTTCTAGATCATGTATATGAGAATGCATTAATTTCATGATGCAATTATGTTGATACTATCACTGAAAGTGGGGAGTCTATATCAAGAGTGTAGATAAAAAATACTTTATATCATGATTTCATAGTTTATCTCTTATTAATCATTTGTATAAGGCTCAACAACCAATTTATTTTCATTTGCACACCGAACTTTTCATGGAATATAAGAAAATGTTGAGATTTTCATATTCTACAAGGTAAGAATGGAGTAGGATCGACTCTTATCGGTCAAGGAATCCAACATCAAAAGAGAAAGAAGACACACCTTTGGCAAGCAAGAAATGGTCTACTAGCCACAAAAATAAAACACAAAGAGAATGTGGAAGCATGTTCATTATGATAGATGGAATTATATCCATGTAATGCATAATTCTAGAATCAATTTGGATTCTTAATATTCTACATGGACGAAAGTTTATGTGGACAAAAAGTGGTTAGGAATCAAGAAATGGTTAGGGCTGAAGGCACATTTAATTGAAGGAAAGGTCATTAGAAGGGTCAGAATTTTCTTAGAACTATCATACCTTGCTTTCTTTGAATATCATCTTGAAAAGAGGGATATTTTTACTTTGAATTATTTTTTATCAACACCAAACAATCATGAAATTTTGCAAGGATTCATCATTTTATTCTAAGCAATCTTTATTTTCTTGTGAAATTTGATAACTATTTATGTGTTCTTCAATTTTATCTTGATTTCCTTTTACATAATTTATAATGTTTTGATATTCTCAAAGAATGATTGCATGGAAGTAAAAGACTTGATCTGTATTTCATATGTTTACACTTACCCTTACTTATTCAATATGCGTTCATTTTTTTTTTTTGACGAAAACGGTTATGTTGCATTAATCAGCACTCTGGCCAGCCAGAAGTAGAAAGTTACAAATTTGAGGAAGGTTGGTGACCTCTAACAGTGCTACCAACCTTCTTGTGAATGTCTTGGGAGACCATTCCCCTCTGCTCCTTGATCTAATTCGAGAATTTGACAAGGAGTGCATACACAAGTAAATTCTCACAAATTGTGAGCATAACAAAAGACAGAAGCAAATCATTAAATCTAGGGGGCTGAAATTTTCCCCTTAATGTAGGGGTCCAGCTTTTTCTGAGATCCTAAAGAGATGTTGGAGGCCGCCTCCTTTTCTCTGCGCACTTTGTTGGTCTTTCGCCCTCGGTTAAGGGGTGGAGACGGGACTGTATTGTCATCAGGTTCAGAAGTTCCCCCAGAGCCGCTAGAGGGGACTGTAACCACCAGACCTGCATGGGCATTGGGTTCCGGTTCTGAAGCTCGGATTTCTCTTGCTGCTTCTGAAGTTGGGGGGGTGGATTCCGGAAGGCTTTCGTCTGCCGGAGGATCTTTCTGGTCTGCTGTTGCATCTGGTTCTAGGGCTTCATCTTCCTTCAGCGCATCAAAGCTGTTTTTATTTTCTAAAGTTGCCTCTTCTGGTTGAGTGGCCTTTGGGGCCTGGGCTTGTGGACCATTTCACCTTGGTTGCCTTCGCCGATTCGGTGCGGGCTGAAACTCATCTTCTTTGACTGGACTCGGCTCCTCAGTGGCTTTGGGGCAGCTTCTTGCAAAGTGACCGTAATCATGACACCGGAGGCACTTAAAAGGAATCTGTTCGTAGTCCAGCTCTTGGATATGGCACCAATCCCCCAGGGAGAGCTTAATGGATTCCGGAAGACCTTTCTCAAGGTTAAACTCAACACAAATGCGAGCGCAGGTAAACTGGTCCCCTTTCGGCTCTGCCCTGTCCAGGAAACGCCCAAGCTTATTTCCAATGTCCTTCAGAGAAATTTTCCCCCAGAGATGCAAGGGGAGGTGAGGCAGCCTAACCCAGACAGGGGCTGCAGTGATATCAGCTTCGGGGTTGAAGTCCAGAGTCCAGGGGGCTAAGAACAGTCCTCTCGACCCCATAAAATAGGGTCCATATCTGAACACTAGGTCACAGTCCTCTTTGCTCGTGAATCTGAAAACAAAAAACCCCCTGCCTACAGCGAACAGAGAGACGCCTCCTTGTATCAGCGGCTCCCAACGATCAATCGTCCATGCCTCCACCATTTTGGGGCTAGGCCATAACCCCGTAAACTTTCTGATGAGGGCCTTGTCTGCGAGAAGGAGGGAAAGCTTGCAAGGCTCCTTTGGAGATAGCTCCAGGGAGGGGATCTCCTCCATCCTCTTAACAAACTTGGAAGGGAGAGAAGGCTTGGATTTAGGTCCTGCCGAGCGGACCAACGATTTAAATGCTTCCAATCGGGCTTTCCCTCTCTCACCAATCAGATCCGGGGCCATTGTAGCAGGCCGTTGACCTCCAGCAAGTCCAGTCGCAGCGGCAAACACGCATGCAAAACGCGGCGAGCAGTCCACGCAGGGTCGCTTTTGAAGGTGCCGAATCGCGTCCCTGTACACAGGGAACCTGATCGACTGCTGCCGTCGAGGATCCTCGCTCCTGCACATGAAAACCAGCGCTTGGGCGGCTAGGGTTTGGTCCCTAGCCGCGACGAACTCCGTCTTGCCTCATCTCTCGCGTGAATTTCCATACTTAAAGTTGAAGGACATGGGGGTGGGCTTTGATCCACTTATGTGTGTACGGGTCACAATACCATTTATTATAGTATCTCTGGGTGCAACCACACGTTCGACCACTACCTCAAGGTGTCCCCATGGCTCCAGGTAAAGCCCTCACGAGAATTGAACCTTGCCCAACGATGAAAAACTCCTCGCTTTCCACCATTGGATCCAACCCCTTTGGGCAATATGCGTTCATTTTAATATACAAAGTTATCTTGAATACCAACCAAATATTGTAAGTGAATAGTATGGAATTTAAAGTGCTTATGTGCCCTCATGTTAATGATACATATATAATACTTCATATTGTGGTGATTAAATGCCTTGTATCTTAGATTCTTCAAGTTATTTTTGTTTTATTTATTCTTCATTAATTTTTGTTTTATTTATTCTTCATTAATTCTTGCTCATGAAATGTATTCTTTCATGGGTCTCATGCAATGAACATTTGAAGCTTTAGATTACTTGTTAATACTTGAAGTTAATGTTTGTTTGTTTCTTTTGTGTAATCATTTGATGTTTATCAAAATAGGATAAATATGTCTTTTTGAAATTAAAATGGTTTTGTGTGTAGTATTGTTATAAATCTTCAAAGTAATCTATGATTAATAGAAAATGACTCACCTTTAAAATTCCATTTCATTAATGAGGGATACCCCCTTTAGCTACTAAATTGTTTCATATTAGCTTAAGTGGGGAGGTTTTCACAACTTCCATAGGGTGCCTTGACATTGTTCTCTAGCTAGGAACAACTTGAGGAACAACACCCGTATACATAATTCTTTAAGTTTCACGATGAATTTAAGCACATACAATACTTAGACACAAAATAATTATATGATGCCAATCTATCCTAATAATTTTGTCGATAATAGAGTGCACAAAAAAGTATTAATGCAACTTATCCCTTATGAGGAATGTGGTTTTCTAGACTTTGATTTTAGAAGGGAAGTCTTGAAATTGTAGTCATATTATGAGAAAACCTTTCCTATATCAAGGAATTCCTGAGAAGTAGGCCAAACACCATAAACTCGATCTATTGTATGACTCTTTATATAGTGGCTCCAAGTTGCTTGGGAGATATATATTGACACCTAAAACTTTCAAAGGTATAATTTGATTGGTAACAGGCTTGGATAATTTTTGTATTCTCAAATATTTTTCCATCCTAGTGACCCGACCACCATTTGCACTCTCAAAATATGAGGAATTTGAGGAATCTTTGGATGATTGACGTAAAATGCATATTTTCCTATATGATATTTTGTGGAAGGGATGAATCCATGTGTGATATATAGGGCATATGTTGCAACAATGGTAGGGGGAAAAGTCCAACAACCAGAGGGAGTCCATCATGCAAGTAATGTTCCATTATAATGTGTCATCTACAATTCTTTAGTCATTTTCATTTGGAACAACCAAATACCATTGATGCTTCATAATAAAGCTACAAATGATCGTATGCATTTACCTCTAAATTTGTTGATCTAATAGAAGATGGCATATCATAGTTTGCAAAAAAAAAGATCTTGGGGTGCATTAGAGCTTGATTGGGGGTTATTGCACATATGTTTTCTAATGAAAACACTTCCAACATTTGTTTTCAATCCAAGGGTGAATTCTCCTCGGATCAGAAGTTAGGGAATTACCATTAGTTTTCTATAGATCATATACATGTACACATAGATATTAATCACATTACTAGTCATAATGAAAAATGTTATCATAAATTCATAAGCTACATTTCTTAATTTATTAATTTCCATACATTCCTTCAGACATGTGGCATTCATTGGAGCTAGGTTTGGAATATATAGATAATAAACATAATTAAAGCATGAGAATTTAAATTTTCATATGTGTTATTTAATCAAATATCAAAACCTACTTAATATAATTATGAAATTACATCTTGAGTAGACTCATACATGAATTAGTAGATTTCTTCGAGCTCATACTAGACTTGATGTTGAACTAGAATTCATACATCTCCTTTGGAGAAGAAACAATACAAATGAAATACTTATGACTAGACACAAAAATAATTCTAATAAAAACATTGCGACATATTTTTCATTATAAGAAATTTATGAAATTTAGGCTATTGTTAGATGAACTTACCAATCTAGAATCTGAATTAGATGAAGACAAAAAGTCAATGAACCCACCATTATTTATGTAATATTGGAACAATATTGAAAATTGGTTAGTTAAAATAATCGACTGATTTATTATATGGGTGATAGTTTACAATGACGAGGGATTAGAGCTATAAGAATTGAGGGACATTGCTAGGTTAGGGTTTGTATGTGTTAATGGTTAGAGCAGTTAAGGGTGTTAGGGATTAGATTTTATGGTGATTAAGATGGATTTATGCTAGTTAATAAATGTATGAAGTAATGGATATAATTCAAAAAGGGAAGCCTTTACTTCTAATGGATCAATATATATGATTCACCAACTATTTGAACACATAGGAAGCCATAAGAATTGAAAAAGCACTTCTTGTACTTGCATGAAATTCACACAGATGGCACAACTCAATCCTAGTTATCAAGGAATGCATAAAAAAATAATCATGATGGGGCACACAACAAAGTTTTGGCCTCCACTCAAATCAAAGCCAAGTGGGAAAACACATTACAATCTTTTGAAGCTAAATTGATGTACTAAGAGCATTATTATCCATACTTACACATTGATGGTAAACTAGGTTAGCGGTTGCTTGATAATTATTTCATTATTGTATTTAATTATGAACAAAAATGAAGCCACACTTGTAAGACATGCTAAGAAACTATAATAAATTCATAAGAGCTAAAAGGGGCCATCCAAATAACCCTCCATCGAGGGTGATGAAATCAACTAGTGGGGAAAACCAAGTGAATATGTGAATGGACACGTATAGTAAGCTACAACAAGGTGATGAAATCTAATGGGGCTCTCACTATCTATCTTAGGTGCCCTTCGAATCCCATAAGAAATCCATCTGGTGGTAAACCTATGATTGGACACTAAGATGCCTCTTCACAAGTTGTGGATCAGTGGTTGTCAACCTCACTAGTTAAGAAATGCACATATTTGACTGAGTTTAGAGACTCATAAAAGTTCAATGGTCCAACCTAAGCATTAACACCAAAAATATGGTGTGTCCCTTGATTTGACAATGCACACTCACTAGAAAGAACTTTCAACCTCCCCATGACAACTTCTATATTTCAAGTTTTTTCAACAATTAAGTTTTATTTGGATGCTTAAGTTGAAGGTCCTAATCTAATATTACATATTTCGTAACTTTTGTGTGCAAAGAGTGAGGATATATTGCACAACAAAAAAAATTGCTTGAAAGGAAATGAAAAAAATGATAAATTCATAGAAATAATTGTACTTGTCTTTCATCAGTTCTTTAACTTGGTGCAATTATAAGAAAATAAATAATTGATATAACAAAAAATACATTTGGAAGAAATTGTATTGCAGACATAGTTCAATGCATTACTTGAGTTAGGGGTCACTTATGTAGGTGTGTGAATTAGGTTAGGGGCCACTTCACAATTAATCAATTAATAAAACCTAGTAAATATTTAAATAAGAGCCTAGATTATACTAATTATTATTAAATTTAGTTATTGGACACCTTTATAGACTAAGAAATCAACTCATTGCACTAGTTGATTTTTATGCATTATTAAAAAACTTGTGAAAACTATACAAAGTAATAGTTTCAATCCTAATTAAACTAAAATTGAGTAATTTTTGTAATAAATAAAATTGAAAAGAAAGGATCCCATTTTCCAATGTTAATTCCCCCAAATCAGAACAAAAAGTTGAAGAGTTAAATTGGAAAATGAGAGATATAAATTATTGTCTTTACTTTGGATAAGAAGGGTGCACCTAGATTAGTCCATGTAGATAAGGGGAAGGGGTGAATGCAAAACAATCCATATAGATAAGGAGAAGGGTGAACATGTGCACATTGAACACTCCATATAGATAAGGTGAAGGGTTGCAAATATTTGATAAAGGGAAGGGGTGCACCTAGAACAATCCATATACATAAGAGGAAGGGGTGCACCTAGAATAGTCCATATAGATAAATATCCCTAGACTAACTTACTGTTCCCATGCACATGCAACACATGCATCATGTAGCATCATCATCTATGCCATATATGCATAGTCATAGCTATCCAAAATCACATCACTATCATGACCCAAAGGGGAAATATATAGGGTTAAATGTATATGATATGACCCCAAGGGGGGGCATATATGGGGCTAAATGTACATGTAATGTGTAAATATATATGTAATAGGGTTGGGATAATAGTAAAGGGGCCTCATGTGTAGGTTTGAATAGGTATATATAGAGATAATGTATTCATTATTGTAGACACAAGAATTGCTATGTATGAATGTACTTGGTTATTTGGAAGAGGTTCTCCTATTATTTAAGGTGTTATTGTATAACTCATTTATGTTAGCTATATTGGAGTTGTGCTCCATGATCACATTTCTGTACATGGTGTGTACTTCTATTATGTTATGATATTTTAAGCATTTGGATCATTACATTTGGTATCAAAGCATCGATCATAGGGTTTTGCTTCCTCAAGGAAGTCATCTTGAAATTTTCGCTATAACGTTTTTTCGGGGCCACTTAAGATAACAAACCTTGGATGTTATTTAGAAAAGATAGAGAGGTACGCGTGGTACAAATTTCAGGTTCTTGGAAGTTATACTTTTGTAGATATACCCTGTAGAAGATATGGTTTTTGGTTAGTCCTATAAATAGTCTAAAACATGGGTTCCAGGTAAAACAATCATATCTTCTTTAGAGAGGATCCAAGTTCCGTGAGACCAGTTGCATTGGAAAGAGGAAAATCCAAAGTATTTTTTTTACAAATTTCAGAATCATTTATCGAATATTGGACGAGTGGCATTCTGTAAAAGTCCGCTCTCCAAAATAGTCCAAAAATCAACAAGGTTTGGGAAAGTTATCATAATTTTAATTTGGCACCTAAAATTTTGGTCAGACCTATGGAATTGCATAGAAGACACATTAGAGTAGTAAATGACAAAATTTTAGACTTATAAGGGATAAAATTTCAGAAATACATCAGAAGAAAGGTCGGCTAGGAGGACAGATTCCAAATCAGGGTTTCAAAGGCATGTTCACTTAAAAATATCAAAAAGTTTGATTGGGATGTCCGATTGAGCTGATTCAAAATCCATTAGAAAGAGAAAACATAGAATATTATATTGTAGAAAGAATTATAACTATTTGATATCATTATCCTTAATATACAGAGGTTGGAAGTTGAGGATTGTGATTAGACCTCAGTTAAGAATCAATGACAATATCTGAATTTACAGAGATGAAGATAAAGAAAAAATGAATCTTATGGAATGGTTGAAGTTTGTAAAGGAATGTGATAGGAATCCTTCAATAGAATTTTTTTGTCTTTTTGGTAAATCTTGAAAGTGGTGGATGAGTATGGATAATGATATTAGATGGAACCTCACTTGGGAAGAATTTGAAAAACTCTTCTCAGATAAATGGACGAGGGATCCAAAAATTGAGGCAATGTATACAATTCCACTGGAATTAAAGGAGTCAAAAGAAAATGTTTCCAAATTGCAAAATGATATGAATATATAAGAAAATATATTAATAAGAAAAATGATGATTTCATCAAGATGGAATCCCTTAACGAATCACTCATTAAGGAGGCTAGGAACTTAAAGAAAGAAACGAGTATCAAAGCAAAGTGGGAAAATGATGATTCAAGGGAAGAATTGAAAAATAAATATGAAGATATATGTATATTACAAAAACATAATAAAAAACTATTTGATGAGGTTAAGAGATTGAAAGATGAAAAGAAGCATTGCCAAAATCAAGAAAAGGAAAGGATATTAGATGAAGAAACTACCAAATGGCTTGAAGAGGAAATTTACAAGAATATTGAGGAATCCCTAAATAATGATGAGGTAAAATAAGAAATGCAATCTAGAAATGAAGAAGGACACCAAAATTTGATAAATGGGGTGACATTGCAGCTTCAAAAGGAGAAAGAAGACAATATTCAATAAGGTGACCAAAAGATATTTGAAGAAGTTGAACTTCATCTAGAGGATGTGCATGCCAAATATGATGGTATTATCTCCAAGGCTAGAGTAATCAAATACCAAGAAAAGAGGATAAATGATTCCATTGTCTATTAAAAGAAGATAGATGAAATGGGTGTGCAGAGTGAAGAAAAACCATCAAATGTGAAACCATATCGACACCCTCCTTATCAAGAAAGATTTCAAGGAAGACAAGAAGATCAATATCAACATTATTAATGAAGAAGATGGAATACTCATCAATATTAATGGAATATGGCATCACAATACCATTATTCAACAAGATATTATCATAGACCAACATCTACTACAAATTGGAGAAGCTTCAACAACAATACATGGAATCAAATGAAATAAAATTATGCAACAAATAGCTGCCAAGAATTACAACAAAAAATAATTGATGTTGGATGGATGGATCATCATCAATGGAAAGAAGAAAGAAAGGAGATAAGAAAATCATATTACTTGGTTTCATCACATGCGAAGCCTTTAACTACAAAACTTTGAGGACAAAGATTTTTGAAGGAGGGTACTATGTTATGATTCAAAGGGGAATATATAGGGTTAAATGTATATGATATGACCCCAAGGGAAGGGGGGACATATATGAGGCTAAATGTACATGTAATGTGTAAATGTATATATAATAGGGTTGGCCTAATAGTAAAAGGGACTTACGTGTAGGTGTGAATAGGTATATATAAATATCATGTATTCATTATTGTAGACATGAAAATTGTGATGTATGAATATATTTTGTTAATTGGAGGAGTTTCTCCTATTATTTAAGGAGTTATTGTATAACTCATCTCTATTATCTATATTGGAGTTGCGCTCCACACTCACATTTTGGTGCATGGTGTGTACTTCTGTTCTGTTATGATATTTTAAGCATTTTACTCATTACAATCACCCTCCATTAATGACACATATCCCGATGAGAAATAACACAAAATATAAATTAGTTTCCCCTTGTCATTCCCTATACCCCTCATTTTGTATTTATTGCACCTCAACTCTCATTTTACATTCTAACTTCTCAAATTCAATTTGTTTTTCCATTGAAAATTATTGCCAACAACGAGTAAGGTGAGTTAGCAATGTATGGTGTTTACTAGATTTATTACTTACTTTATTTTTCATATTAACATGGATTCCATCATGACGTGTTATTCTATTGTTTGTATTTCATTTTTGTAACAATTAAAATTGAAAAGAGAGGATCACATTTCCCAAGGTTAATGCCCCTAAGTAAGAACAATTAAAATGTGAAGAGGTAAATAGGGAAATCACCGATATACACTATTGTCTTCACTTTGGATAAGAAAAATAGTAAAATATTGAAGAAGGGGAAGGGGTGCACCTAGAACAATCCACATTGATAAATATTCTTGAGTTGATTAACTATTCCTGTGTGTGTGCCTGCATGCATCCTGCAACATCATCATCCATGCCATACACACATCATGATCCATGTTAACCATGCATCATCATAGTTATCCCATATCACATCACCTTTTATTAATGACACATTTCCCCATGAGATTTAACAAATTAAATAAATTAGATACCCCTATCATTCCCTGTACACCTTGTTTTGATTTTGTTGTTCCTCAGGTTTTGTTTTACATTCTCACTTCTCAAATTCCATTTGTTTTGTCTTTGGAATTTTTTATTAAAAAAATATATTAATTTTATATTAAAAAGAATTGCAGCCAAACCAATCAACAAGATATTACATCATAAGAAAAGAAGGTTGAATCCTAAAGTTCAAAATGCCCCAAAATGCCAAAATTATTGTCCAAGAACTGCTATAGCCATCCTATCCTGGATTGGATATTATCGACATGTATATTTCTTAATCTATTAACTTAAAAAAAGAATAACCTATGGAACATGATTAAAACTAAAAATTACACAAAAGAATTCTTTTGTGGAACTATCTTGGAAATTTAACATCTACTCAATTGGACACATGTTCACATCTTCCATATCCACTATGTTAGCTACTATGACTTCAATATTATGAATTGAATTGCATGGGTGTTTCCATATTAAAACCTCCTCTTGCTCCCAAGATGAAACAAAGTGATGTGACACTTCAAAAACATTTTGATGAAGAGTAGAAGGCCACAAGGATTCCTTTGGGACTTGAAGGCATTACGCAATTATGGAAAATAGAGAATGAAGAGAACTCAATCTAGATTTCAGTTTCATGTATTTTCTCTTATGGTCATCCATGAAAATTATCGTCTCCTATTACCTTTCTTTGAGTGTATACATTTCAAGAATAGTCTAAATGACATTTTGGTCTCTAAAAATTGTGTTTCAACTATTGCCTTATATTCTCAATATTATTTCGGCATTGCACATTTTTTTAAGTGGAAATTCTCATTTCACCTTGAGCCTCTACTACCTAGCATTTGCATCTCTAACTTCCTCTTCAAAATTTAATTAGTCACACGCAAAGAAACACTCAGAGAGACAATGACGACTTTCCATTTCACCTCTAGGCTTAATTAATTCCTCTATAGGATTGACCCTACAAAACACACACCAATATAAACTACTTGAACCCGTGAGAGTAATGGATTCCATTATTGAATAAAGAATTAGCACAAAGAACCCAACCTCATAGAAGAGCACGATTAAACCACATGTATCATCCAATATCCTCTTTGTAGAAATAATAAACCCCATCATTGGTAGAAGTCAATGATGTGGTACACAGATCCATAGGGGATTTAATTTTTGCATGACCACATGCACGAGTTGACACTTTTTATGATTCATAAAATTCAAGGATGATTTTAATTTTATAGATATATCATGGGAGGGGGGTCACAATCAAGCCCTTTCATTTGTGCTCGTATTTCCTTCACCTAAGCTTAGCACTATATTGGATTTGGATTTTGTATCAATTGATAAATCATGAATTTGAAAGATTTGGAAAAATTATATTTTTTCAAATTTTACCAAGGTTCAGAATATATGGATTAATCTAGCTGAATGGATGTCTTATGATGTCAAATAAAAAAAAAATGTCAAATAATAAGAGTAGAATCTCCCGATATTATGATATTCTTTATTCCATGGGCCTTGACTAACACTAAGCCATAAAAATGCCAAATAATAAGAGTAGAATCTCCCGATACCATGGCATTCTTTATTCCATGGGCTTTGATTAACACTAATCCGTGATAAATTGACAACAACTTTGCCTCACTATTTGTGGCATTGCCAAGCTCCCAAGTATATCTAAGTTCTTGATTTCCTTCCATCAAGATTTAAGACAAATCCCCATGTACCTACCTTCCCTCTGGAATTGGAAATTATTGCTAACAATGGGAGAGGCAAGCTTGAAATATCTACAATTTATAAATTTATGTATTTGCTTAAAAGTTTTGATTCATACGAATATATTATTTCCATCTTTTGGATGTACATCTAACTCTACATATGTTTCAAATGTATTATTATTATTATTATTAATATTATAATTTGGAACCTAGATAGGTTGTGACATTAAATAAATCATGAATTTGAAGGATTTGGAAAAATTATATTTTTTCAAAATTCTCCACCAAGGCTCGGAACACATGGATTAATTTAGCTGAATGGATGTCTTTTGATGTCAAATAAAAACAAAAATACCAAATAATAAGAGTATAATCTCCCAATACTATGACATTCTTTATTCCATGGGCCTTGACTAACACTAATCCGTGATAAATTGACAACAACTTTGATTCACTATTTATGGCATTGCCAAGCTCCCAAGTATATCTAAGTTCTTGATTTCCTTCCATCAAGATTTAAGACAAATCCCCGTGTACCTACCTTCCCTCTGGAATTGGAAATTATTGCTAACAATGGGAGAGGCAAGCTTGCAATATCTACAATTTATAAATTTATGTATTTGCTTAAAAGTTTTGATTCATACGAATATATTATTTCCATCTTTTGGATGTACATCTAGCTCTACATATGTTTCAAATGTATTATTATTATTATTAATATTATAATTTGGAACCTAGATAGGTTGTGACATTAAATAAATCATTATTAATGTTATGAATAATAACAATATTATAATTATTATTCCAATTATTATGTATATTTTTTAATTTTTTTATTATTAGCAGGGATAATTTTAAGGATGAAAATTTATCTCAGAATGTAGAAACCTTGGTGAATCTTACTATTCCTTAACATATAAACTATAAAATGTTTGGCGATATTTTTGTAAAAATAATCAAATTTCTAATGATTTTATATAGTTTCTATAAAATTTGGGCTATTTTTAAGGTAAAATAATTTTATTTTATAGAATCTGGGCTAATCACTTTTAGAAAAAATGGAAATTGGTGAATCATTTTTTGGGAAAAATCATGCAAAATTTTCTCATGGGAAAAATTTAGCCCATAAATTTTTCCCTAATTATTAGTAAGATAATTATTATAATACTTATCATAATTATTTTAAGTATCAATACGATAATTATTATAATTATATTAATTACTATTACTATTATTATTATGTTTAATATTCAAAATTATTCACATTGATGCTACCATGATGTAACCTTAACACAACCTTAATTCCATTCCTATGTCACTATGATGCAAGGTAGACACTACCCTAATGCATGATGGTTATATGAGTTGAAATAGTCAATGGAATATGGAAGTCTGTGTCATAAAGGAGATGCTAACATGACACAACTGCATGGAAATACATGAAATAAGGTGATGAAAAATCAATGTTTATGTTGCTTGATTTGTCTATTCCAAACTTTAAGTGGAAAAGGGGGGCCTTTATCATTTCATTTTCACATGGATATGTGGGGGAGAGCTTGCTGCAATTGAGAGGGTTTTGTGGGGAATTTAATAGGAGTGGTCAAGGGATATTTGAGCACCTTCATTAGATCTATTAGATTCCAATGTAAGATTTTTTTTTCATTTCCCCCATTTTATTTTATTTTTTTATAGATTTGAGATGTGATTTACAATGGAATTTGGGATGGGATTTGGATTTATATTTGGAACGTAGATAGGTTTTGTAGCTCAAATTTGATGAGTGTCGGGGCATAGTAAAGTTCAATAGAAGGTGAATATGCAGAAGCCACGAGACTACAAAAGCTTGAATATGTAGTTTGGTCGAAGCCTAAGTAAGAAAAAGCCAAGAAGACATTTTATTCATCCTTTGCACCCAATATCTATAGCCCTCTCTCTATGTGTCTCTAGAGGTGTAGACCCTTTTTTATGAGCAGGTTATAGCTCGTAGATTCTTCATTATATTTGTAAATCTTCTATAACCACTCCACTCACCTATATATATATATATATATATATATATATATAAGAGTTGTAGTTGTTATTGTAATGGTCGTTAGGAGTTAGTACTTGTAATGAGGAAATTTTTCAGTTAGGTGCTTTGTCATGAGTTCTCAACATCAGCTATGTTGTATTGATTATTCTACTAATATAATGGATATGTTTTCTTCTTATATGTTTGCATTCATGATGTATCTTGATGATCTATATATTGTCACTAATTGATGTGCATATTGTTAGTTTAATTAGCTTATGTGGTTGTCATTATTGGATAAATAACTGAATGCACACCCCCACTAAATATTTAATGCTCTACACCTTAATCATATGACAACTATCATATGTGCCTTAGGTGATACCTCCTACCTTCTAGAAGGTTGAATATGTCGACACACTAGACCACATTGAGCCCGAGTTGAACACTTTTCGTAGACCTTGGATTTGTCATAGAGACAACAACATGGTTCTATTGCCAATACCTTAATCAATGTAGAGTAATGGAGATGCAATGGAGGGTAAATAAGGCCAAGATTCAAGATTGAGTAGAATAAAGTGCATATGTAGAAGAGGATGTGGCAAGATTTAAAGATAGATACTTTGAGTGTTTGCATGATATTTTCTAGGTGAAATTCTTGGTAAATTGCATGAATGGATGGAAAGGCTCAGAGAGAAGCATAGCAATTGGTGTTCACAGTCCATAGTTGAGTGGATTACCAAGAACTTGTTAAAGATCCAATAGTATAACCATAAGTTGACTTGAGCAATTGATTTTTGGTACCAAGGTGCAATGGAAGGTTATTCTTTGGATATTGTGGTAGAATGTCATTAATATTTGACCAAGGTGCTTGAATTATTTAAGAAGTGGTCAAATGGAAGTGACACTAGTGTGGATAAAGATGTTTATGGTGTAATAGGGTATTTTACCAAGCCCCGTTGAAATGGACATGTAAGCCCTATGTATTTTGGTGGAATGTTAAGAGGACCTCATGGTGCCATTGATGTCATAATATATTGGAGGAATCAATGATGGTAGAGATAGTGGACTCTAAAAGAGAATGAAAAAATCAACAACAAAGACATGCAAAGATAGTGGAGAAATAGAGACATGAAGAAATGGAAAATATATGCACTAGGTAGGAGTTGTTGATAGGAGAATATGGTCTTGAACTACATTTGGAGTTGTAACACCCTGGGTTTTGAGCCCCCATATTAAATAATGTATTGTTACATTGCTGAGAGGCCAGAGGGCCCAAACAATTATTAAAATGCCAGTGTGACTAAGAAATGTAATGTTTGATCATTATTAATAATAAATACCTCATTGGTTGCTAGACGGACAAGGACTAGAGTTATATGGGGATATGATTCCACAAGAGAGGGGGCTTGAGAGGCTAAGTGTTTATTTCATGTTTTAATCACCCATTTTGTTTACTGGGGGGAAAATTAGTTATGTAAGCTTCTTGGGGGAAGGCCAATAGGTTCTTAGTCCCCACGAATTACAAAAACCCATCCCTAGTTTGGTGAGGGGGTTCTCCCATTGGCTAATTCTGTCATTTCGTTTTGGTCCTTCGCTCACTCCCATTCTCATCCCCATTCTATGGCTCTTGATGGTCGCCTCATGTGTTCATTCACCCAAATTGTTCACTGTTCACCCTCTCTCGTGGAGTCTGCACTCCATTCATTTTCTTCACTCACTCATTTTCCTCATGCATATATTGGATAGAGAAAGGAAGATGAACTGTTGAAGTAAAACCATGGCATTATTGGCTGTGGAGAGTGATGGTGTAATCCAACCATGATTTGAGGCCTACATGTATGAGATACTTGGTCTGTCTCCAACTTCGCTCACAACTGCGAGTCCTGAGAGTCCCAACATGGAGATTCAGGACCAGCTGCACTGGAGCCCTGGAAGGAGAAGGTTCGCCTGAGGATTGTTGTGTATTATTGTGCATGTCATATGCTTCATTGTTTATATGCTTAGACTAAATATTGATCAATGCATGAGAACCTTTCATGCATTCCCTGCTGGGAAAAACAGGAGCAGGGATCGCATTAGTCCAGAGAAGGGACTTGTAGCTAACATACCCAGCTTGTGGCTGGCTGGCTGTGTTACAGGAGTGTGAGGTGACAAGGATAAGTGAAGTTCAAGAAGAATATTTGGTTATCCATAAAGTAAAAATTAAGAAAGTGCAGTGTTGCAAAGAAGTCAGGAGTTCACAGAGGTTGAAATAACTTTTGAAAAGTAAGGTGACATTCACATGACGATGTAAGGGATGCAAATACTCAGACTATAGGTATGTAATCACTGGCTAAGCCTACTAACTTGGGAATTATTGTGGAATTCATGGAAGAATGTAATCAAGGAGAGGTGTTTGAAGATGTTTTTGAGTTGTGTCATTTTAGTACTCTAAGCCTGCAAATTGTTGTACCATCGAAGAAGTAGACCGAAATGGTAATGAAGTTAGTCCCTCCTACATCCTACCCCTAATGATTTTTTTTTTTTTTATCAAGATATTGTAATTATTACTATGTAGAGCATAAGTGTGTGGTTTAATAGTAGTTCGAGTAATCCCACTATGGTGGCTATGAATAGTGAAAGTGTGACCTCCATGGGGAGTAAGAAGCTGTCTTCGATATTGTCTAGTTCTATACGTGTTATTTTAGGAGCATTGTCAATGATAAAATAGCTAGGACCCAATGAATTTGTCTTGGTACAAAGTAATCAACAAATGCTAACTAATCAATTGAATTAGTAATTTCTGCATCTACCTTTATTCCATGATAGAGGTGACAAGGATGTACAAAACAATGGTTCCTTTACAACACCATTTGGAATGAGTGGAAAACCACATATATGATGCAGTTGGTGGAATTCCAAATGATAATGTGAGGAAGAGAATTATAGTGGTATATGAAGTGTAAGAAAACCCCCTTCCTTACATATCATGACTTTGGTTTATTTSTAAACTATTATGCATAATCCATTGGATCAATTCATCACAATAGATATTAAAAGTTTCTACAATCTATTATTATGCAATATTTTACTTAAGATTCCAATTTGATGTTACTAGCTTAATGCATGAAATACTGAATAAAGTGAATTTGAAATCAAAGAAGATAAGAAAATAACATGCAATCCACATAATGAACATGATATGTACCCTAGGAAAATATAATATGGGAAAATCCCAACAAGAAGGTGATGCCCATACCTTACTATTTTCTTATCAATTATGAAATGCAAATTCAAATAAAGTGCATCTCACTATGGAGTTTCCATGGACACTATGGCCTGTATGGCTACTACAAGGTCTTCTACTTACTCTATAATCCATTGGATCAATTCATCACAATAGATATTAAAAGTTTCTACAATCTATTATTATGCAATATTTTACTTAAGATTCCAATTTGATGTTACTAGCTTAATGCATGAAATACTGAATAAAGTGAATTTGAAATCAAAGAAGATAAGAAAATAACATGCAATCCACATAATGAACATGATATGTACCCTAGGAAAATATAATATGGGAAAATCCCAACAAGAAGGTGATGCCCATACCTTACTATTTTCTTATCAATTATGAAATGAAAATTCAAATAAAGTGCATCTCACTATGGAGTTTCCATGGACACTATGGCATGTATGGCTACTACAAGGTCTTCTACTTACTCTATTATCCTTCAAAATACCACTCCTAAATGTTGTTCTCAACTATTGAACAATAACAACACCATAAGAATGGACCCTCTGTAATCTTATTGAAATTCAATCCACCTGTGAAAGTAATGTAAACTGACATGGTATCCACTCGGTATCATGGTGGTTAACAAGATATGTCAACTTGTGGGAAACATAACTTCCTCATATGAACTTCGATTGAGGTGGTATTTGCACAATTAGAAAGATATCAACATGTTGAAAAACTTGAGAGGATATGATATTTTCTCACAAGTTTTTAACCCCAAAAATGGTTGTTTAAGATCTTAAATGGGATCTGGAAATTTTGGACCCCAAATAACCAAAGTAGGACCTGCCTCTAAAATGGGCCCTGCAAGCCAACAACTCTAATTTTTCCACCTAAAGAGTAACCAAATAGATGTCGAATTGTATAATGATTCCCTTTGGATCATGCCTCCTTATTTAGGGAGGATTTTGGTCCCAAAATATTTTACTAAAGGAAGTGAGGAAAATTTTCCTCTACCTTCTTCTTGGAGTACCATTTAGCCTTGCTTGGAAGTTGTCCTTTCAACCCAACTTGCCAAAGTTCATGATGCCCCTATCTAGTTGTTCTAGACTTGTTCTACCAAATTATATTTTTTTGTAACTCCACCTTAGATTCTAGTTCTAATTCATTTATGGTAGGTAAGAATTTCTCATTAGTTTCATGGTCTAACATGGAATGCTCATAGAGTTTCAAATTCTCTACATTCACTATTGAGTAAATGTGCATATATGGGGGTAGAATGAGTATGTTGGCATTATCACCCAACTTCTCCAACATTTCCAAAAGACCATACTTCAGAGCCTTGATCTTATTTGTAGGACCCTTTAGCCTCTTTTTTTAGATGGAACCAAACTTTGTCTCCGATCTTCAATGCTTTTTCAATTTTGTGCTGATCATGTAAGGCCTTGTACCTTTCCTATGACTTATTTAATGTCTCTTGTACTTTCAAATGGATTTGTATAATATTATCAATGATTTTTTAGCTTTAAATGCTTCTTCTATGGTTTCCTTCCTCACTCCTCCTTGATTTCCATGTACACATCTAAGGGAAAAGGTGACAAATAGCAAAAGCAAGTTACAAAATTTGATTCAAAGTATGGTCTGCTTTGTTATAAGATCACTGAATATAAATCAAATTTTCATACTAGGTCCTTGGATGCTTATGATTATAACCTATCGAAAGTTGAACCAATGTATTGTTCACTACTTTTGTATTCCCATTTGTTTGTGGATGAAAAACTATATATCTCTTCAACTCGATTGTCCATCTTCTCCCAAAGTGTAGTCCAAATGGTGATGAGAAATAAAGTATCTCTATTTGATATGCTCTATGGTACCCCAAAGTGTATCCAAACCTTTTCAAACAACATGTTTGTTGCATATTTGTCCCTTCATGGTCTTTTCACAAGGCACGAGAATGCACAAAACATGTCAACTACCACAAATAGATATTCATGCCCCTTCCTTGTTCTTGGAAAATCATCCAAAAAATCTGTGGAGATGCTCTCCCATGGAATAAAAGGTACAAGAAAGGGATGTTATAATCCTTTCTTTATATTAATAGACTTACTGTGTAACATCTTGTTTTACTGATCACACTTATATTGACTTATTCTTTGAGGACACTTGCGTGCAAGTGATCCGGCTATAGTACATTATGATTTCATTTCGATTATGAGTTATATATGATGATGATGATGTATTGTAATTCACTGTTACTTTCAGATGTATATGTATTGACATATATTATTGATGAGTTATCCTGAGTGTGTAGGACACATGATAGGTTATGGATGCTGATGGCATCAATGGACTTCCTTGGACTCCATATTGAGTCAGGGAGTGGATTGCTTTTTGTTTGAGTATTTCATTTTACGTGCATGCGATATATGATTGATCATAGTATGATTTATGTATATGAATTATTGACACTGTTTTTGTTAGTGGATGCAGGCTTGACGATGCTTTCTAATCTGACTCACATAAAGAGTAAAGGGGTCATGCACAAAAACTAAATATTTGAGGGAGAGGTGTGACAACATCCTTGTCATAGCCTAATAAGACTCATGCCATGGAATGAATGCATGGTTAATGATTATCACGTTTAGAGAGGATCATAATGCTGTGAGGGCAGACTTAGATAGTCGCTCATGAATAATTTTAAGGGGTCCTCAATAAGGCAAAATCCTTATTCCTTAGAATCCCTTAGTCTCTCACAAGGTCGACCGAATGGAGTGTTGACTCCAAGGGTCGGAAAAACTTCCAAAACCAGTCAAAGGCGAGTGACACCCTTGGAGCACAGAGGTGCGTCTTGAAGGGCACGTCACATAATTAAAATGTGAGTCAATAAATCTAGATGACATAGAAAATTAATAAAATGCTTAGACCTTGATAGGACATAGTATTAATTAATTAGTAAATTATAAACTCATAATCCTAACCAGAGTCTAAGCCTAAATCTAGACTAAGTCTAAGTCTAAATTTAAATAAAGGACCAAATAAAATATGAAATAAGTTAAAAGATTTGAGATAAAATCAAACTCTAGGAAAAGAGGGAATACAAATTTAAAGGTTGGGAAAATTGCACATGTGTGCATGAAATTAATAAAATAGTTTCTTAAAATAGAAAGAAATAAAACATTAGAGAATAGGTGTACACATAGAATAACATCTTGAGTCAAACTACCACTAAGTCTAACTAAAAGAAAATTCCTAGTTCAACTCTAACTAAGATATAGTTAGGGGACACTCATTAAATGAGAATTTGGGGAACAAAGGGACAACTAAGAGTGAAAATAAGAATACATTGGGGAATGTATGGGAAAATAGTTTTTTAAATAAAATAAAAGGGTAAATACATGTGCAACTTTGGTAGAGTGTGACACATGTGTTGGGTGAATAATCATTTAATTTAATTATTAAAAATGAATTAGTTGTGCACTGGGACAAGTGTCATTGAGAATTATTCTATAAAAGAAATGGTGTAGAATGGAAATGGGTCTTAGCTTTCTTAGTACTATTATGCTGCCAAATGTTTTATTGTGTTTTACTTGTGAGAGTTGGGAGGAAAGCTTGGAGCTATTGCGTTTATGGTTTCTTGTGTGTGGCCCCTTTGCGGCTCAGGGGGCTAAGGGGGAAGAAGAGTATCCCTAGCATTGGTTGGAAGGTACCAGTGAAGTCTCATGATTGGAAAGAAGGGAAGGACAAGGTCGTAGTGCTATATTCCGAGTGGAGGAATGACATGAACATCATCACCTTAATAGTCATGGTACCTTTATGTTGAAATTTCGTTATGTGAAATAAAATTGTATCCTAAGGGTACATGGGAGAATTCCTTGACAATTACTTGATAGTATGCGTAATTTTATATTGTTATGATTTTTCTGTTGTTGAATAATACCTCTTCTCAAATTATTTCGAATTTCTTACTTGTAATTTAATGTTGTTAAAGTGGATGCTATATTCTATTCTCTGAATACTAGTTTCTGGTTTTAAATACTGTTCAATATCCTTTGTTTTTAAAACTGTCATTCAAAATTATATTTCGAAAGGAGCATTGGTATCATGCAAAGTCTAGAGTTACCTTACTTGACAGTTCCATTTTGAATGATTGTAATGCCATACAAAATGTACAATGTGGAACCGACAATGTTGACCTTGTGAATGTATGGTTCTCTTGGTTGCAATTGCTATAAAACTTGTATCATTCAATACTGTCGCGTTTTGTTTATTATTGAATTTTTAAAACACAAAAAAATATAACAATTTTCTTATCCTCAGTGTTGTTGAATTAATTTGATCAGGATTAGTTGTTAAAGGAATTTTTATGAGGCTACTAAGCGAGGTTCTGACTTCATTTTTGCTTTCAACATCCTTTCCTTATGTTCCGCAAACGAGATAGATCGTGTGCAACATTTAGGCTTTTATTTCTTATCATTGCCAATTAATTGGGATATTCTACCAATCTAGGAGGGTTTCAAACTCTTGCCTTATCACATAGTATAATCACTTGTGCTTTTACATTTGTTACCTTATACTGCAAGCTTAAACCACATTGGTTCAAGAGTTATTGTATGCGTGTAAAATTTCCTTCTTTTAAAGACACATCACTACTTGCACTTCATTGCAAGTTAAATAATAACAAACATATGACATAATAGTAATTGGTTGCTCTCCCTCATGGTCAACTGTATCAATGTTTTCCCCAATACATTGGTAACAACAAGAGTTAATCCTGTTGTTCATCTTCGAAGTTATCTCTTGTAGATGTGCCAAGTTTACGCTCTTAACTTGAATGATCTATAATTCCTCGACTATCTACGTATTCAGGCCTTGCTCGCGTGACTCACATGGTGATCTCTATTATTACAATAAGATATTGTCTTTGTAGATTGGACATACTTGCCTTTTCCTTCTTCTCCCAAACAATCTATTCTCCCTTCTCCAAGATTTGGATGCTTATGTGCTGATGTACTAACAACTTTACCAATTTCTTACAGTCGTTCCATGTTTTCTTGTCTGGAGTCCTTATTTTTATGGCAATTGTTATATTAAAGTTAAAGTCCCAGAAATGTTCAAGTTGAAGTGCTTTGATGATGGGGGGTTGTAGCCTCCTTCCGTTTGGTGGCGGAGAATCAGGGAGTTGGAGCTTCCTTCAGGTTGGAGCCTGAGAAATAGGTGGTTGTAGCCACCTTCCGGTTGTAGCTGAAGAACATAGTGGGTTGTAGCCTCCTTTTGGTTGTAGCCAGAGAATTGGGGAGTTGGAGCTTCCCTCATGTTGTAGCCTGAGAAACTAGGGGGTTGGAGCCTCCTTCCAATTGGAGATGGATAATTGGAAGTTGGTGCTTCATTGAATGTAATTCTTAAAGACATATAAGAAAAGCATTCAGTTCTTTTCTCCTTCATTAGGTTTCCACGTAAAATACTGGTGTACTATGCATTATGTGAATGTGTCTATTATTGTTTATTATGCACTGATGGATGTTAATGTTATATGATGCAATGACATATTAATGATGAACTGATGAACATTGTTGAATAAGTTAAAGGAATATACATTGTGGTTAAAAGGATTAATAAGTGGTATAAATTTCTCATTACTGATTCAACCCCCCTCTCAGTAATCTAACAACAATGTTCACTTACCTCTTCGAGGGGGAAACCTTCAATAGAGTAAAGATCAGATTACAAATGATTTCAAGATACTTTTGTATCCCATAAGAACATTATGAGAAGAAATTTCTAGTACGTAGAACCTTCTAGTAATCATTCCTACAATAATTGTGTTCACACTCCTACACAGGCCTTATTTACTAATGATGGAATCCATACATAACAATACATAGTAATCTATCTAATTAGGGGTTAGGGAGTTTAGGACCCTAAAAT
>ML777908.1:585980-626342 GCA_009831015.1 Picea engelmannii | reverse complement strand
CCCCCCCCCCCCCCTAAAAAGTAGCATTGTCTTCAAGGCTTGAGATGTGGAAAGTGGTGTAGAATGGTTGCTGGTTCCCATGTGGCATAGAATGGTTGCTGGTTTCCATGTGGTGTAGAATGGTTGCTGGTTCCCATTGTGTGTTGGCGGAGACGATGCTCCCATTTGTCAAGGAAATTTTCTGGATGCAACCAAATGGAACCTTCTTCATCCAATTCAAGTAAACTAGTTTGAACACATCAATTGGATCCAACCACTGTTATCGGACTAATCGGTAGGTGCAGACACTAACTGATCTCCCTAGATCCACCTAGATCTAGAACAAAACAGGATAGGACATGACTCTTTCCCTAAGTTTTGACCATTGAATTAACTAGGAGGAAGAGACAAATAACATATCTTATTATCGCTTCCTAGGGTCTTTGTTGCTCCTGCTTCGCTCCAGTTCTCTCGTGAAGTCAAGACCAAGACAACACAAACCAACCAAAGTGAAGATAGCACAATGTATTCAATTGTCAACCTATGTGTATGATCAAGGAATTACACAATAAAGTGGAAATAGCTTTATGGGAAAGGGACATGTCACTGTATCATATTAATGGAAAGTAAAGATTACAACCTGAGCCTTGATGTCGCAAACTTCCTTTCCATGGCTCTTGGCTCTGACACACACACTTGCTCAATCCTTGCATGAAGAAAATCAAATCCTCTTGATAGAATTGCTAGAGTCTCCAAGCTGATGTTCAGCTAAGTCCTTCACACAATTCTTTCACCAATTCTCCAATGAATCTTGCTTAACCTTTTCCATGAGAATTCCCTCAATATATAGGAGAGAATGAATTAGTTACTTGGATAAGAATGATCCCAAAATATCAGGGAATCCAATACTAGGATAACCATTCGAATGCCAACCCATCCTTCTAGAAGATTCCCTTCTAGAAACATCGAGAATTCATCTTTTTCCATGCTTTAGGAAGAGTTCGCACCCTAGCTGTTCAACACAGTGTGAGAAGTTCGCACCCTGGCTTAAGGCAGCCTGCGAGAATCAAGCATTCTCGCACCCAAATATCCTAGCAGCCTGCGAACCTTCTTCAAAAATAAGTTTTCTGGGAAGAGATGAAAGTAACTTTTCTCAGGAGAAAGTTCTTATGAAGAGCCTGAGTACACCATCATCGATACATCATCATGACGACCAAAATCATGGGTAACAGAATGCCCCCCAAAGTATGAGGTTGGAACCAATGACAACCAAAAGACTTTGTAAGATGCATGTGTGTGTCAGAAACCAGGAGCACACCTAATCGAAAACTTGCGAACAACTAAGCATCTACATAATATCATATATACCAATTCTGAGGTAGGCATTCCCATACTCAAATCATAGACTGATGACATTATAGACATAGGTCATGGCCACCAATCATACACTGTGGATCCATGCCATAAAAATATATCATAGCCACCAGGAATACACTGTGAATCTATACGAGAAATTTCAAATTAAGATGACATAGCCACAAGACATACACAATGGATCTATGTGTCACAAATTATACATACTCCATCGCAACTTGGACAAAAGAGATGATATCCAGGGTCTTCAATCTCGTCGCCCAAAGTACGAATCTAACCATGTGATTACATGTGTTGAAGTCTAACATGGCAGAAACCACTTGATTATTGATCATTGATGAAACCGTTAACAAGTGTGAGGGAAATCACTATTGATGTCAATGACTCCCAAGGTACCCTAGTACAATCCATCGAGTGCGAATAAATGAGTTGAAGTCGAACATCTGATGGAATCTTTCAATCAGGGGTCAATGATGTAAACCCACTGTTGAAAGCGAGGAAACCTGCCATTGAGGCATGCAAGCTCCAAGGTACCAAATAATTTCTAAGTCTTGATTCCGGATAATGAGCTGAAGTCGATGGAACAAAACTCGTCACAGGAGGGCCTTGATGTATCCCCCATCAATGACACGAAATGAGTAACAGATTTTGAAGGTGAAACAGAGTATGATGTAAGTTAAACTGTAGATAACTGTAGATGGTCGACTCAATATAGGTTTCAGATGGACTTCTCTTGAACATATGAATGACACGACCAAAGATTTGGCAGCATTGACTCAAAGACGACACATGGAATGACCTTGTAGCAAATCAAATGAGAGACAAATGGATTTCCCAAACTGGCTTCAAATGATGAATAGGGGGTGTCATGTTCAAGAGCGACACTTACTGCCAATCAATACGAAGATGAAAACATATCCCTTTCCCAAATTTCCCCCCACCATTTCTGGTGAGTACCTCTTTATTTTTACACAAGCTTGAGGAGGATAACATATGCTTGTTGATGTAAGCTCATCCTTCGGACGAGTCCCTCGGAGTATGTTTAACGAACCCTAAGAAGGAGTGGTTCGGTCCCATATGGGCCTGTTGATGTTTGTTTAACAAGTCCAAAGATAGAAAACTCGAAGGTTTTTCATGATTATAGAGTCTGGAAAAACACTTAAAAGAGAACTCTCTCAGTTCCTTTTTTCGTAAAATAGTCTGGATGAGACCAAAAAAGAGATAAATTATTGCTCACTAGACACTTACTTCAGATACTTTATCGAGAGTGAAAATAGCAAGGTCACTCGGCTATCTTTTCATATTTAGAGAGTCTGAAAAGAGCTTAAAGAGGACTCCAGGGGGGTTCCTTTTTCGTATAACCTTGTTGAGCCCGAAAAAGTGATAAAAGTATGCTCGATCGCGTTCTCATGTATTTTTGAGCGCGAGAACGGACAAAGACCACGCTCGAGGTTTTATACAAAAACCATAAAAAACAATAAAAAACACACGATGACAAAGAAAAACATGTCCGTATCCCTGTATTTGACCATCAAAATCATTACGCCTGCAAAAGTTATACTCAAAATGACATTAGGGATTAGGGTTTAATAGATAAATAACCATAAAAAACCAAATGACATAGCAAAAGTAAATAAAAATGGGTAAATAATCTTTTTACCATATCATTTTACCTTTCCACTATTTGAGCTCAAAAAACCCCTCTTTTACCCTCAAAGTTTGGTGTCAGATTGTGGGAGCTACGAGTGTCCATTCAACGAGCCATCAATGACAGTGAGGTAGGCTCTTTGTCCTTCACACTTTCATGGTTTAATTTTGCAATTTCATTGGTTAAATTTCATTTTTGGGTTGATTTTGCAAGCCCTACTTGCGCGCTACCATTCTTGCAGGCAGGCCATACGGGACCTGCGAGAATGGGGCATTCTCGCAGGTGAGCCTAAGGCAGCCTGCGAGGTCCTCGCACTGTGCACACAGGGCACCTATGAGAATCACAAAGCTCAATTTTTTTTTTAAAATTTACCCAATGAACAAGAACCAAAACATGAAAAAAGTTGCTAATCTTCTTGTTGTGCCTCTTATGCAGATAATTGGCAAACAAAATGGTGCTTGAATGGCATGAAAGGGAGCACGAAGAAGACAATGCAATGGTCGAAAATAATCCACCTAATATTGCTGCTTTGAGAGACAGTGGACTCCTGAAGTACTTTCGTATCCCGGACATGAGGGCCCAAGTCAGGTTGTTAGAGTACCTGGTGCGTATGTGGGACCCTGATCAGCAAGTATTTCATGTGGGGGTCCACACCCTATCCTTAGATATTGAGGACATTTACTTTTTGACTGGATTCCCACGACGAGGGTACTATGTGAGCCTAATTGGTAACAGAGGTGGTGGGCTGCAGATGAGTGAGTACTGCCGTTTACACTGCGTTCCCGAGGCTGAGAGAAAGAAAGGAAAAATAACTATTTGGGGGGGTACGAGATTTGACCCTCCGTACTATCCTATTCACCATAGCTCGGATGGCTGGGAGTTCTGCTCCTCACATGGCGTTACAGAGTTACTTCCAGTATGCTATTGAGTGTACTGAGCCTCGAGTGTTCAACTGGGCAGATGCTGTGCTTCGTAGCATAAAAAGACAATTGACCAAATGCAGATGGGGAAACCTGAAGAAATTCGGGTACAACTCTTTGTTGGTGTCCTTCTTCCTTGAGAGGGTCCCATTACTGAGGCTGCAGGTTGAGTCGAATATACCAGCTCCCAGGGATCCAAGGATGCTGAGATGGTGTCAGCTTATGGCCCGACACGTGGCTAGACTGATCATCAAGTATGATGATACTTTCTTTGACTGGCTTCAACCACAGCTGTTGATGGTTGAGGACTATGCTTATGCCGGGTTGGATTTCCGAGGAGATCCGGATTTAGTACTGCCAGAGGATGCTCAGTGGGGGGACCTTGGTAAGAAGTACACACATTTTTCTTTTTAAATGTTTTTGTGAATTTTTATCATATTCAAATGTTTTTCTTTTATATGTTCATCCAAAGACTAATACAATATCGTTTAATGATGTCACAGATGTTGGAACTTACAGACCTCCTGGTACTTCTCCCATTCAACGGCGAGGAGAGGTAGTGACAACGCCACAATATGCTGAGGATTATCAAGTGGTGGAACAAAATCTGGAGGGCTTGACCACAGATATTCTAGACATGACTCTGGAAGAGGTTCCACGGCGCGATCAACGTCATACTGTAGGAGTGTCAGGGTCCATGAGTCGACTGCTCCATAGGGTTGCTYGGGCAGTCGTGTGTTACCGTGAACGTCATCCATGACGTCACTTTGTAGAAGCTATGAGCTTCAAATTTTGACATTTTGGTCTTTGGACAAACTTTTTGTAAAAAACTCTTTTGATCGTTATATATACAAGCAACTTCTACTGGTTTACCTTATATTGTGTGAATATTGATGTGATTGATTTATAAATGATTCAAATGTCTGTCCAATACATAATTAGCCAATGCATCTGTTAATGTATTTAGACATCTAGGAATATGTTGATATTCAATGTGATCAAAATAATGTTCCAAGAGGCGAATTCGCAAATACACCCGTAACAAAGTAGAACTTCGAATAGAGTAGACATTACTTAATTGTAGTACTACAAGCTGCGAAATAAGCCGCACAACCAAATGACGAATTCTAAGCGAGATAGCATCAACAAATAATTCAATAATGACGCTATACTCTGCAATGTTGTTGGTCGCACGACCGAGGCACACACCTCGTAAGGAGACAAGTTCATTTGTAGGGGCGTAAATTGCCCATGCAACAGAAGCAAGGTTCCGGGTACTACGACTAGTGCCATCAATGAAGCCAATATAGGGTAGCGAAGACTCCGACATCTGGAAATCAAACACAACGTCACATAAGGGAAGAGACTAGATAACGACAAAAACAAGCTATAATAACACACAAAACGTATGATACAATAAAATACAAGTACTTGTGCACAGATGATTTTATGCATAGTACTTCTTCAAGTACAACCAATTCCTGGGTTCACTCAAAGGGATACCATCATAATCTACCAACTCATAAGATTCTTTTTCCAAAACTCGTCGAACGATATAAGGACCTTGCCACATGGGTTCGAATTTCCCAGCTCATAACATATCTCGATTCTGTTCATAAAGAAGAACAAGATTACCTTCGGAAAAAATGCGAGGCTTGACATGCTTGTCGTATTGGGCCTTGACACGCTTTTTCTAAGCTTCTATGACTAGGGTGGCATCATGTCGAGTTTCATCTAATCGCATAAGATATAATAGACGTTCTTCCTCAATGGAAGTGTTGGGTAGGAGTTTAACAACTAGTTTTAAAGAGGGTATATCTCATTCGATAGGGAGAATGTCTTCCACACCATAGACTAACCGAAAAGGTGTAAACCCAGTAGCAGACTTGACGGATGTCCGGTAATCCCACAATGCTGAATACAACATTGTGT
Organism: Picea engelmannii; assembly: GCA_009831015.1. NCBI lineage: Eukaryota > Viridiplantae > Streptophyta > Pinopsida > Pinales > Pinaceae > Picea > Picea engelmannii. The sequence continues at coordinate 620,489 of ML777908.1, read as the reverse complement.
GCCAACTTGCTTTATGAATCCCTATCATTCGTCGAAGCATAGTTATGAGAACTTTGTTGATTGCTTCGACCTAGCCGTTGGCTTGTGGATAATAGGGTGTTGAGTTATCATGGTGAAGACCCAACTTTTCAGTAAGTTCAGACATCATAAAATTCCTAAAGTGGCTACTGTGATCAGTGATGATAGCTTAGGGAACACCAAAACGAGCTATGACGTGATTAAAAAGGAATAAAACTGCAGTCTTTCCAGCGTTGTCAAATGTCGGCATCGCCTCAGCCCATTTTGTAAAGTAATCAACGGCTACAATAATGTAACCATGCCCCTCGGCCGAGTGAGGGTGACATGTCATGAAATCGATGCCCCATTTCGCAAAGGGACCAACTGAGACCACAGGGTGAAGAGGAGAAGGATGTGATCGAATCTTTTGATTACAGGTCTGGCAAGCATGGCATTTCTGAATGACAATAATGCAGTCGTTAAACAAAGAAGGCCAAAAATACCCTGCGGGTAAGATCTTCTGGGCAGTAGTATACCCTGACATATGCCCACCACATGCTCCAAAATGACAGTCATTCAGAGCTTTCTTGGCTTCGTTGAACGTTAGACAACGTCGAAAAACAGAGTCAATCCCCCGACGATAAAGAGTATCCATGAGGATAATGTATTGACGATCTTGATAGCGTATTCGACGTCATTCAGTACTGGACAAAGTTGGTTGGAAAGTCTGGGTTTGGAGATATATAATGATATCCCCATACCAAATATCATCAGTGCTAATAAGGAAAAGAGATTCATCAGGTAATGAATCAACTGCTACATTTTCCGTTGCAGAATGGGGAAAATCACATATCAACTCAGCAAAAACTAAGGACTTCTTGGACTTGGCACGGTCGAATTCCAAGTTAAACTCCTGGAGTATCACAATCCATTTGGAGTATTTGCCCCCTAGCAATTGACATGTCAAAATGTGTTGCATAGGGTTGCAATGAGAAATCACTGTAGTCTTGCGTGAGAGGATATAGTGCCGGAAGCGTTGAACGGCTTGAACGGCAGCCAAGGCCAGTTTCTCGACATGTTGATACTTGATTTCAGTCTGCGTGAGACTTCGTCTCAAGTAGTAAATAACATGTTCATCGTGAGCCTCATCCTCTTGGACAAGAACCATGCCAATGGTATAATCCAAGGCAGCAAGGTAAAGGAAATAATTGCAACTGTAATCGGGGGGAAAGAGAAGTGGAGCTCGCATTAGGGACAACTTCAAAGCTTCAAAATCATTGTTGGAAATGGTATCCCAGGTGAACTTTGAATCCTTTTTTAATAGCTTCGTAAATCCATGAGTTATCTCGGCATAATTGGGGATAAAATGACGAAGAAAGTTTGCTTTCCCTTGCAAACTTTGCAACTGGCGAAGTGTAGAAGGAGGAGGAAGATTAAGGATCGCCTCAACCTTTAAAGGATCCACCTGGATCCCTTGACGTGAAACGATAAAACCTAGAAGATGGACAGATTCTACACAGAAAATGCACTTATGAGGATTTAGACGTATATGGTAGAACCGACAACGAACGAAAATGGCCCGGAGGTGGGTTGGGTGATCAACTCTGCGCATAGAATGAGCGGGTAAATCGTCCAAATATGGTTGAACGATGTGATTGATATCATGAAAAGCATAAGACATAACACGTTGAAAAGTGGCGCCAACGTTCTTGAGACCGAAAGGAAGTTTCCGATATGAAAAAGTACCCCAAGGACAAATAAAAGCAGTCTTATGTTGATCCTAGGGATTGATGTTGATTTGATTATAGCCAGAGAAACCATCCATGAGAGAGAAGATTTCACTTCCGACACAATCATCGACAATTTGATCGACGAAAGGGGTAGGAAAGTTGTCTTTCAGACAAGCTTTGTTGATATCCCTATAATCAACATACACGAATTGTACCTTGTTTCTTGTCAATCGGGACAAGATTGGAAACCCAGTCTGTGAGAGCCACTGGATAAATAAAGCTGGCTTTAAGAAGTTTCTCGACTTCGAGATTTATAGCAGCCGATTTACGTGGGTGAACTGGACAAAGGCGTTGCCGGACAGGTTTAGCGTTAGGATGTGTCTTAATCTCATGTATCACAATCTCAGGGTCGATACCCGACATTTCTTCGTAGCTCCAGGCAAATATGTCACAAAACTCTTTGAACAGGGACGTATAGGTGACTATTTCGTTAGGGGAACATGAAGCTCCAATATGGACATTTTCAATGATTCCAGGTTTGATGGATATGTCAATGGGAATCATGGGCGAGATATTACTTAAGTTTCCTTCGGCAAACACATCGTGTGCAGACTTGGGAACAGTGGAAATGACAACAACAGTTGATGGGGTCGAAATCCGTTGGTAGTTCTCAAGAGTGTGTTGCTCCAGAAAGAGGATAGAATGATGATGCCCATCGTCCCAAGGGGTGTCCTCCATGACGGACATGATCATCTCGCCAGTCGAAAAAATAACATGAAAAGGATCGGGAGACAACTCACCAAGAGAAGGGGGAGAAGGTGTTGCCGATTGAATGGCCTGATAGGCGGATTCAACAGGACTTAACAACATTTCATCGCCAAAACGAAGATGATCTCCAGAGTTAGGGACTATCCAGGGGTCGTGAGACGCAGGAAGTTCATGAGGCGAAGTGGAGTTCATGTTAATAGAAGTAACAGACGAGCGTGGAACATCGGGCGGTCGAATGGGGAAAGTACCCATTAACGAGGAGTCCTTGAGAAGGCCTACACCGACGTTCTCATAACTCGGTGGGGTTTTAGAAATAAACGGTATGTTGCCAGTACGGGTATCAGAATTGAAGAAGGCGAGTTGGTCAACGGTAACAACCTTTCCTTGAAAAGGGAAATGTACTACACAGAAAAGGGTCGACACAACTGCACGCATGGAATCGATCCAACTACGACCAAGTAGAAGATTATAATCAAGGGGAGCATCAAAGACTTCCACTTCAACTTGGACCGTTTTGCCTTCTAACGTGATGGGCAACGAAGGAAGAACATTGTAAGGCTTAAAACCAGAGTCATTGAAGGCTTTAAGAGTGTTTTGTGATTCATTCAAAGAAGGAGAGCCAATGGCTTTCCAGCAAGCAAGATACATGACACACGTCAAGGCACCCTCATCGATAACGGTTCGACAAATGTTCTTGTCAGAGACAACAACTTGTATCTAGAACGCGAGTTGAGGGGGTAACCTTGGAATGTGATTGTCCAAGTCAAAGATTATTAAATTCATGTCCGTCGAGTCAATTCCATCGATATCTTTCAACAATGCCTTCCGTTGTGCAGGACAAGTTTGAAGGACTTCAAGGGCTGACATCGCAGAAGGTGCTTGGGCCAGATCTTCAACAATGCTGTAGTTCTGGGCCGCACGAGCATGAGGATTGAAAGCCAATTTCTGAATGACACCCTTAGGGGGGGGTCGTAGAACTATGTCGAGGCTCGGTCATTCGAGATGAAGAGGACCGTTTGTAGGTGGAGTCGTGGGAGAGGGTGGTACCAAGGAAGGGGGTAAATCGTCAACCTTCTCCTTAGAGGGAGAATAATCTTTGGCTCGAGTAGTGAGCACAACGTTGTTCTGCTTAGAATCACCAGTGCACATCAAAACATAGGAGGTGGTAGAAGATGAAGGTTGGTCATGGATGACCAACTGAACCTGTTGTGGAGACGGGAAGGGTTGGGACAAGACAGCCAATGCAGGTGGTTTCGGGGCTCCCTGAAGGAACTTAGTGATCTCGACATGTTGTGGAAAATCCTTTATGTAGTGATCATCACCACAGATAAGGCAAGGGTAGCGTGGTTTGCGCTTATCCCAGTCATCAACAAGGGTAGTTTTGGTTTTCTCTGCTTGAGAATTATTTTTACCCTCCTTATTCTTGCCTCTCCCCTTTTTAGATTTGTTTTTACCGACTGGGGTAGATTGAACTGTGTTTACCTCAGAAGTCTTGCCAGTGGGAGTGGTAGGAGATGGAGCATTTTGAACATTAGAAGAAGCATATTTAGGGTTTGTGCTTGAAACATAATGTGATTGGGCTTGGGCAGTACCAATCACACCATCAGCCACATGCGAAGCAGCGGGAGTAGTTGAAGTGCTGGAAGTATTAGGATGAGGTAATTCAGGTAGTAAATTGTAAAGGGTTCCCATTTGTGAATAAACGAGGTCAAGATATTGAGCACGACTTATAGCCTTCTCTTTCGTGACTACGCCACCCATGGCAATGTCCTTACCGATTTCGTTCACAAATGATTTTGTAAACCATTCCGCCAGTAACTGATCGGGGAGCTCAAGTTTAATGAGACATTGTCTCCTTCGCCACTCATGGATGTGATCAGAGATATGAGTGCCTTTAGTCTGTTTGAAGGAAGTCAAAATCTTGGTCCCAATATCATAATGGATTGGTAACTGGTAATGTGTAAGGAAAGCCATAGCTAGGGTGTTGAAGTTAGAGAAGAAGCCTTGTGGCAATTCGATATACCACTTCTCAGCAGAACCTGTAAGGGTTCGTTGAAAAAGACGTAAACGAATAGAGTCATCCATCAATGAGTTGGATGAACACCATAGGTGAAAAGTCATAACGTGATTATTTGGGTCCTCTCCCACCTTGCCGTCGAATTTAGGAATGTTCGATGGAAGCTTGGCTGGTATAACAGGCCATTGGGGAGAGTGACGAATAGGATCATTTAAAATCCTTGACAAATCTGGAAGATCCAAAGTGGCGAGAAAGGGCAACTGTCGATTCACCTGCGGGTACTAGTGGCTTTGGGGAGGAAGCCCTGTCGGCAAACTAGTAGGACCATACGCAGTCTGCATATAATGTGAAGATCCAGGCATATTCAGTGGCGGATGAACATGATAGTAGCTCAACAAATTATACCCTGGAACAGGGGCTTGAGTTTGAGCATTCGCCCCCCAAATGGGATTGAACGAACCTGGATATGGTTGGCCCATGCTAGGGGGTGTTACAGATGCAGCTGGAAACTGCTGCCCCCCAGTTGATTGAGGAGGATTTTGGATCAACTGATTCCAATACTGGGCCAAGGAAGGAGGCGTGTGTTTCCCATAAGGTGGGGTGGCCCCTCCCAGTGAAGGTGGTGTGCCAATTGGAAGTTTCCAACTGAGAGGGGGTTGAGTGATACTGCCTTGATGAGATTGTCCACCAACTGGAAACTGATAAGTTGGAGTGAATGAAGGAATAGCGCCACTAGGATTAGGATTTCTAGTAGAATATGAAGAAGGTCCTCCAAAAGGAAATTGAGGGAGTGTTGGGACAAAACCGGGAAGAAAGTGCCCAGAAGAAGAAGGACCACTAGGAGAGCCGGATGGAGTTTGCGCAGGAGTAGGAATGGAAGCATTCAATGCATGGTATCCAGGTGGTAGTGTCGGATTGATGTTGGGCATTTGTGGTGTGTTGATGGGAGCAAGACTAACCATAGTAAACTCAGTTGGAACACTCAAAGTAGTTGTGAGATGGGCCATTTCGGCAGGGACGGTAAAATGATAAGCGGTAGTCACTGGTACTATTTCTGTACCAGAGATTTCAGAAATCACAGGTGGGTTGATCTCGGAAGTCACAGGTGAAATTGGAACAAAAAGGTCCCATCGAAAAATGCCCGTAGACCAAAAAAGATCTTGGTCCCCAGGTCTAGACGGAGATCCAGAATAAACAACAATTAAGTCTCCGGAAGAGTTTGCTCGCATAAAACGTCTTCCACTCAAAAGGCTTCCACTCATCATTGTGGGTATACCTCCGAGTGATCCTCATAATACGTTCAACCTCTACAGTGATATCAACAAAGCAGGGTGAGTAACTCTATCAAGATCAATGCGACCTCGTGCTTGACCCTTGTGTGAGAAGGGCTTCCCAGGACAAGATGTTGCAAATGGAATTTGACACTCCCTAACAGAGGATGCTATTGTGTGTTTTGTGATTTTGGAGAGTGTATCTCTCTTCTTACTCCAAAGCGCTAGCCTAGCTAAATGTTGGTGTAATAGAGCCCTAGAAAAGAGTTTCTAGATAAATTTTATGATTATGTAGTGTTATTAAGAGTTGTTGTTTACTCAAAGGAAATAGAAGTGAAACTTATGTTGTATGACTCTGACCCAACAATGCAAGGATGAGAATGAAATGTATCACTTTTCGTTCAATGAATCCTATGTATGGGAGGGAAAGAGAAATTTTGCCAGATCAACCATGAACTACAATGCAAAATTTCCTTTAAAACACAAATGCAACAAATCACGCATCAAATGACAATTCTCTATTGTGTCTTTTTCAATAACTTCAACAATTGATTTTCAATGTTTTCGAAGACGAAAAATATTTTTTTTTTTTTTTTGAAAGAAAAACTTTCGTTCACTTTTCAAAAAGGACCCTCAGTATGCCAATGAGAGTACAGAAAATCAAAAGCCAAATGAACAAGCAATAATAAAAAACCCAATCCACTCTTTCAATGCAAACAAAAATAAAAAGCAAACCAATAGTCTTTTCAATCACATAAGAAAATGATCTTTAAAACAATAAGCAAATGATAAAGACCAAGAAATCTCAACTTTCAACCAATCACCGGTTCTTAACTAATCAAACACACTCAGATCTCGAAATCAGAGAGTATGGTGTTGCCAAGAAAAGTCAAGAAACGAAAGTCAAGACAAAAGTGATAAGAAGAGCCTTGAAATCCTAAGACTGTTCAAGCACGCAAACGAAGACACGAAAGACATCAATCGATGGTCCAAGAAACTCTTATGAGGCATCTAGACTGATCTGGGTAGTTGAAGATGCCAAAACTCAAATCCAAATTTTTGAAAAATTGAGTTCGCAGGCTGGCAATACTACACAGTGCGAGAATTAGGCATTCTCACAGGTGGCCTTTGAGCAAGGTGCGGGAACCTCGCACTGAATCCTAAAGGCAGAATGTGAACCCTACCAATTCTTGCAGGTTGCAGTGAAGTGCAGTGCGAGAATGTATGAACATAGTCAAAATTTTGGAAAATGAAGCAAAATTTGAAAAGGCCTTTGGACCTAGAGGGTCTATCAGGATATCCTGAAGACTCAGAGATTTATAGGAAAGGAGAAGAGTAAAACTAGAGCAAATGGCCATAGAAAAATACCAAAAGCCACAAAGAAAATGGGATTGCTCCCCAGTGGAGTCGCCAATTTTGTTATCGGACTAATCGGTAGGTGCGGACACTAACTGATCTCCCTAGATCCACCTAGATCTAGAACAAAACAGGACAGGACATGACTCTTTCCCTAAGTTTTGACCATTTAATTAACTAGGAGGAAGAGACAAATAACATACCTTATTATCGCTTCCTAGGGTCTTTTTTGCTCTTGCTTCACTCCAGTGCTCTCGTGAAGTCAAGACCAAGACAACACAAACCAACCAAAGTGAAGATAGCACAATGTATTCAATTGTCAACCTATGTGTATGATCAAGGAATTACACAATAAAGTGGAAATAACTTTATGGGAAAGGGACATGTCACTGTATCATATTAATGGAAAGTAAAGATTACAACCTGAGCCTTGATGTCGCAAAATTCCTTTCCATGGCTCTTGGCTCCGACACACACACTTGCTCAATCCTTGCATGAAGAAAATCAAATCCTCTTGATAGAATTGCTAGAGTCTCCAAGCTGTTGTTCAACTAATTCCTTCACACAATTTTTTCACCAATTCTCCAATGAATCTTGCTTAACCTTTTCCATGAGAATTCCCTCAATATATAGGAGAGAATGAATTAGTTACTTGGATAAGAATGATCCCAAAATATTAGGGAATTCAGTACTAGGATAACCATTCGAATGCCAACCCATCCTTCTAGAAGATTCCCTCCTACAAACATCGAGAATTCATCTTTTTCCATTCTTTAGGAAGAGTTCTCACCCTAGCTGTTCAACACAGTGCGAGAAGTTCGCATCCTGGCTTAAGGAAGCCTATGAGAATTAGGCATTCTCGCACCCAAATATCCTAGCAGCCTGCGAACCTTCTTCAAAAATAAGTTTTCTGGGAAGAGATGAAAGTAACTTTTCTCAGGAGAAAGTTCTTATGAAGAGCCTAAGTACACCATCATCAATACATCATCACGACGACCAAAATCATGGGTAACAACCACTTTCTTTAATAAGGAGACATGAAAGACTGGATGGAACTTAAAGTGGTTTGGAAGTGTTAGTTTTTAATCCATTGGCCCAATATGCTTGAGGATCATATAGGGGCCATAAAAATTTGGAGTGAGATTCTGGTGGTGGTATTCTTTGAGGGAAGTCTTCTTATACAACTATAGATGAAGGAATACCTTATCCCCTTCTTCAAAATGACATTCAGAGTGATGTTGATTAACTTGTTGCATCATCTAATTTTGAGTCATGACTATATTGTCTTTGAGGGTATTTAGAATGTTGGCCTAATATATAAGGGTTTTGTTGACCTCTTGTACCTTGGAGACACTTGGTAGTTAAGATAATATGAAAGAGTGATTTTGGCCATAGATTTCCTCAAACAGGGTCATGCGAGTCGCACCATGATAAGTTTTATTGCACAACCATTCAGCTAGGGGTAACCACTTAAACCATTGAGACAATTGTTCTAAAGTGAATCACATCAAATATGCTTCCAAACACTTGTTGACAACTTCTATCTGACCATCTGTCTAGGGGTGATAGGCAGTGCTAAGATTCAATTGGGTGCCTTGTAGCATGAACAATTCAAGCCAAAAGTTACTATTGAAAGTGGGATGATGATCCTTGGAAATAGATAGTGGCACACCATATAGTTTGAAGATATTATTCGTTAAGGCTCGATCAATCATAGAATATTTAAAGGGGTGTTGAAGGGCACAAAATTGAGCATATTTGGAAAGTTGTTTGACCACAACAATAATCATTGATTTATTTCTAGATTTGGAAACCCCACTATGAGGTCCATAGAAATGTCTATCAATACATTAGGTGAAATAAGTAAAGGTTGTAGTGCACCTGGGGTCTTCAATGTCTCTCCCTTGTGTCATTAGAAAATATCGCATTCAACCACAAAAGTGCGGATGTCCTTTTTCATGCCTTCCCAAAAGAAGGAATGTTTGATTTGTTCATATGTTTTATGAAAGCCAGAATGACCTACTTTTGGTGATGCATGGAGTTTAGATAGCATAATGGCTTTGAAATTAGACTGCTTGATCAAATATGAATGCCCTTTATAGTAAAGCTCATCATTATGCCAAGTGTATAAAATAGATGCATTAAAATCATGTTGAAGTTGCTGGATCAACCTTGCAATCTTGGGATCAATGAACCATTCACTGTGGACTTCATTCCTCTAATTAGATAAAATGAAGGAGAGTGAAAAGAGGGACCCTTCCTCTTCATATTTTCTATAGAGAGCATCATTCACCACATCCTCCTTTCCCTTCTTGTAAACGATCTCATAATAATAGCCTTACATCTTGGTAACCTATTTATATTGTTCTGGTGATAAAATCATTTTCTCCAAAAATCATATGAGGCTACAATGATCAATTTTAATTTGAAAATGATTCCCAAGCGATTAAGGATGCCAAATATCCATAGTGTACAAAATGGACAACATTTTTTTTTCATAGGTGGACTTTCCTAAGTGACAGTCACAAAGTCATTTACTAGTAAAGGCCAATGATCTGCCTTCTTGCATAAGAACTATGCCTAAGCATTTTTCCAAGGAATTGCATTCCAAAACAAAATACTTAGTGAATTTGGGAAGAGCAAGTACTGGGTTTGTACACATAGAATATTTCAAATCCCGTAAGGCTTGATATACAAATGCTTTCAAAGTGAAAGCATTTTTTTTAAGTAAGGAAGTGAGGGGAGCCACAATTTTTCCATATTTATGGACAAAATTTTATAGTACCCTATTAGACTAAGGAAACCTCATAAAATTTTAAGAGTTGTAGGACAAGACTGATCCTTCATTGCTTCAATTTTCTTTGTTGGAGATATTTCTATTTTCAACACACTAGTTAAGTGGGAGTTAACTGACTAGTTCTATTTTAGACTTTCTATTTTAGATCATCACTATTATGCTATTATGCATGCATGCATTCTGCTATTATGAAATTTTATGTCCTATATATGAGTGTATTCCACTCATTTAGTGTATCATATTGATCATCATCTATGTATCAATCATCAACTCATTGGAGTAGTGTGAATATATTTTCTCATTCTTCCATATTGAATCTCTCTTCCTTTCTTGATAAGATTCATTTGTACTTGATTTAGCTAGATCTCCCGTACAGGTTTCGATGAAACATTTACATGGTACCAGAGCTACGCTGCTTGGAGCAAGCCAAATAAGCCAAAGAATAAGGAAAATCAGAGTGTCGGCGAGAAACATTCGTAGTCATACCTTTCGGTAGCAATTTCTCCCAAAATATTAACTTTTTGAGGAAATAGATAGGTAGGGAAATAAATAGACCCATTCTGCAAGTGGGTTTTCAACTGTTTGGAGAAATTCTTCACCATTTTCTTAGAAAGTAAGCCAGAAGATCACCTCTTGAAACTGATATGAATCCATTATCGTACCTTTTTGCAGTGATTTCTCCCAAAATATTAACTTTTTGAGGAAATGGCTCGCGAGAGAAGTAAATCGACCCATTCTGCAAATGTATTTAAAACCATTTGGAGATATTTCTCACCATTTTCTCAGAAAGTAAGTCGGAATATCGTCTCCTGAAACTGATACGGATTTTCACTTAATGTGCCCTTTCTGCAATGATTTCTTAGTTTTTCACTTGCAGATTGAGAGTAAATTTGTTAGGGACCTAACCCCTCACATAGATAGAATAATATATTTCCATGTAATAAAGGTCAAGATTAATAAGGCCTAGCAATAAGGAAGAATAAGTCTAATGTAAGAAGACCTAATAGAAGCTTTCACTTTTAGAAGGATCTTCCTCTAGATGGTTCTTTTGATAGAAATATTTAGTATAAATAGGAGTCGAGGGTATGAGAACTTTTGTCTTGGATATTATTGTAATAGAGCTCTTCTCTGCTGGAGGTTGCCCCCTCAAAGAGGCAAGTGAACATTGCTCTCGGTAATCAAAGTGCTATTTCTTGTGTTATTTTGTTATCATTTTGGTATTGTCATGGTGTTGTTCTAGTTATATTGTTGTTCATCTGCCATCTCTAGCTATTTATTTCTATTTTGCATACTTTTTATATCTGGAATATTACAAGTGGTATCAGAGCACCTTCCTCGACAGAAAATTGTGGGTTAATTTTTTCTAGGGTAGAGATGTATTCTGACATCTTTAAGCTACAAATATTTTTAGTTACGCGCATAAACCCATTGTCGGGGATTCATACATGCAAGAAATACAAGTGGTACTTAAGCGCACATCTATTGGCCACCCTTGTAACCCCTATTGGTACCCCTTCGAGTGGTAGCGCATCAGACAACACCTGTATATAGATCGACCTAGATATCTTGAAGCCCTCTATAGATAAGCCGATCGATCACCTGATTGCTATAGTGCCACCGAGAAAAACACTTAGGAAGATACTCTCTAGTACATAGGTAGTCAGGTAGTACGACTAAGGGTATGGTCTAGCCTCCTTAGTTGGTTCCTTGAGATATTAGGCCAAGTACTACTTTTGTACCTCACACATATATCAGAGAGATCTAACATAGGGAAAACCCTTGTCTGTAGAACCCTTGGGATGAAAATGAAAACAAAACAGATAAGATCTGTTGCAGCACAACTATGTCTCCTGCATTCGAGTTGTAGAATTACTACACATTTCTTCTTGTTAAGAATTTGGACATTTCATCACTGCAGTATTCTTCAGATCAGAGTATAGCTCTGTAGGAGTAAAAAAAATAGTCTAGATCCTGTTGACACCATTATTTGATACCTATTCCATTGGTTTTCTCTCTTCGTCCTGATCGAAGTCATACCTATCATTTTTCAGCAATTTTTTTTTTTGGTGGAACCAACCTCCTTCCAACACCCTTATTTGGGATTTACCCCATTGGATTCACCTCGTCCCCTTGATTGTTGTGATACACTTCACCCATAACCCATTTTCTATGTGGTCCCACCTGCCCCTTTTCCTATTCCCTAGTCATAATGGCCCATACCCGTAGCCAAGACTTGGAAGCTCGCTTCAATACCTTGCACTCTAATTTCACAGAAACCCAACAAGAAGTGCGACAAATCAATGCCAATATTCTCTCCATCAATCAAAAAATGCATTACTCCATCGTGGATTTAGTCGCTACCTCAATAGAGGAACTCATAAAAGATCTCAAACAAGACATCACTACACAGCTTGAATCTGTCACTCCGACGATATGCGCTAAGCTTCATATCCCTGCAGATCTTCCCTTATCTGACCCACCTTTGCATACCGAAGGTGGAAATTTCTCTCATTCCTAGAATTTTCAGCCCCATCACTTTCAGCGTGACCTACGCCTTCCACGTGTGGATGTGACCAACTTTGATGTATCGAATCCCACTGGCTGTGTAACTCAAATGGAACATTATTTCTCTTTGTATGGCATTACAGATCAGTTGGACAAACTCCGGTATGGTGTTCTCCATCTAGTTAAGAACGTTAGAAATGGTGGCAATGGAGAAAAAATGCCCGCCAAGGGTATGTGGCTTGGACACACTTTGTGGAAAATATTTATGAATGATTTGACACTGACATAAACCATTTAGGCCATTTGACAAAGTTGAAACAATCTGACATAGTGGAAGAATTTATAACTGCTTTTGAGCGACTAGATTTTCGTACAGAGGGCATGTCTGATGCTTTTTTCTGAGAATATTTTATGAATGGCCTCAAGGATGATATTCATGCTCATGTCCTCATGGCTCAGCCTCATAATTGGGTGTACGCTACTAAAAGAGCTAAGGAAGCACAACATGTTGTCTCTTCTCAAACCGCAAACCCTCCTTTATTCCTCGCACTAAACCAGTAACTCCCACTCCTCCTTCTACTCCACTCAATATCCAGAAATTGACCAGGGCCAAAATCGAATGCCAAATCAAATGACTTTGTTATAATTGTGATGACAAATATTTTCCGGGACACAAATGTAAGGAACAAAATATTTTTATGGCAATCTCAGAGGATGTTTCAGAAGAGGATGTTGAGGCTCCCCTTTTGTATGTGTCACCTGAACCAATAGACATAACCCCTCCCTTAGACCCTGTTGAAGTAGAACCGACCATTTACCTAAATTCTCTCAATGGATTGTCTACTCCCCAAACCCTACTAATTGGTTACATCAAGCATAGGAAGGTCATCATTCTTGTTGATAGTGGAAGCACCCATAATTTTATTCATCGTCGGATTGCCCAAGAAACTAATTGCTATATTCGTACAATCAATAATTTCCAAATCATGATTGCCAATGGTGGGTCCATGAAATGTGGAGGGTGTTGTGAAAATGTGTGCCTCCAAATTGGTGACTGTCATTTGAAATCTCATATGTTTTCTATCGACATGGGCGGTTGTGACATTGTGTTGGGTGCGGAATGGCTAAGGACTTTGGGTCCCATTCTCATGGATTTTAAGGAATTAACCATGCAATTCGACTAGGAGGGACAAAAATATAAGTTCCAAGGCAACACCGCCAGTTCCCTAGAGATCATTAGTTCCCATTGCATGGAAAAGATGCAAAAAAAAGGTCATTCTGGCATTATTGCCCAACTCCATGCTATCCAAGCCACTGAGACACCCTCTGTGCCGCAGGACCTCCAACCATCCTCTCTAAACATTGAATGTTTTTTCCCACTCCCCACGGAATCCCTCCTTCCCATGGTGTTCATGATCATTCCATTCCCCTTGTCCCAGGAAGCCTTCCTCCCAATATCCGTCCCTATCATCACCCCTTTTCCCCAAAAAATGGAATTGAGAAAATGGTTCAAGAACTTCTCAAGGTAGGTGTTATCCACCCTAGTATGAGCCCCTACTCTTCTCATGTGGTCATGGTCCTTAAGAAAGAAGGTTCCTGGTGCATGTGTCCTGACTTCTGAGCCCTCAACAAACTCACCATTAAAGAAAAAATTCCCATTCCTGTCATTGATGACCTCTTGGATGAATTGAGTGGTGCCCAATTCTTTACTAAACCCGATCTTCATTCGGGCTACCAACAGATCCGTATGAAAGAGGTAGACATTCCTAAGATTGCCTTTATAACTCATGAGGGCCACTATGAGTTTTTGTTCAAGCCCTTTGGCTTGTGTAATGCTCCGTCCACTTTCCAAAGCCTCATGAATCATGTCTTCCATCCTTTTCTCCATCATTTTGTGTTAGTTTTCTTTGATGATATCCTCATCTACAAAAAAACCTGAATAGACCATCTTGCTCATGTGGATCAAGTTCTCTATCTACTCTCTCAACACCAACTTTTCCTTAAACAATCTAAATGTTCTTTTGGCACCTCGAAAGTAGAGTACTTGGGTCATCTTGTTGGCAAGGACGACGTCAGGGTGGATCCTAAAAAGATTGAATCTATGCAAGATTGGCCTCACCCAAAGACTCTCAAAATCTTGCAGGGATTTCTGGGTTTAACATGTTATTATCGCAAGTTTGTTAAGAATTATGGACAGATTGCGGCACGTATCACTGTACTCCTTAAAAATAATTCTTTCACTTGGACTGCAGCAGCTGTTGAGGCTTTTCAAACCTTGAAGATGGCCATGTGCACGACTCCAGTCCTGGTCCTTCCTGATTTCACAAAGACCTTTGTCCTAGAATGTGCTACTGCCGGGAAAGGAATTGGTGTTGTCCTTATGCAAGCGGGTCGACCTTTGGCCTTTACCAACAAACAACTGTTCGAGATAAATTTGGGCAAATCAATCTATGAAAAGGAAATGTTGGCTATTCTGCATGCTGTGGATCTTTGGCGACCTTATCTATTGGGGAAACACTTCCAAATTAAGACAGATCATCAAAGCCTCAAGTGTTTTTTGAAACAACTCCTTTTCTCTCCTAAGCAACAAAAATGGGTGACTAATCTATTTGGATATGATTATGAGATCATTTAAAAAAAAGGAAAAGACAATGTGGTTGTTGATGCACTTTCCAGAAAATATGAAGATGAAGGGTCTCTTTTTTCTCTCTCTTTCATTGTACCAAATTGGCTCTAAGATGTTCACCAGGAATGGCTACACGATCCCAAAAGTTCGCATCTGATACAACAATTGCAGTCCAATTCTCTAGTTTCGCCAGGGTACTCTTGGCTCAATGATGAGATTCAATACAAAGTCTGTTTGTATTTAAGTAAACAATCAAAACTTAAATCTGCAATACTTTCTGAGCTTCATGCTACACCCACATTTGGGCACTCCGGGTTTACCAAAACCTATGAATGGATCACATGTTCTTTTTTCTGAGAGGGTATGAAACAAGACATTCGTAATTTTGTGGCTGAATGTGATGTGTGTCAATGCAACAAGGGTGAAACTATCAAATCTCCTAGCACACTGCAACTGCTTCTGATTCCACCTGTTATTTGGCGGGATATCTCTAAGTATTTTATTGTTGGCTTACTTAAATCAGATAATAAATTAGTCATCATGGTGGTAGTTGATCGTCTTTCCAAGTATGTGCATTTCTGTTCTTTTCAACACCCATTTACAACATCTAATGTGGCTCAACTTTTCATGGATTAGGTCTTCAAGCTACATGGCATGCCACATTCTATTGTTTCTTATTGCGACCCAACTTTCACCAGTAAGTTTTGGCAAGAAATTTTCAAGATACAAGGCACCCAATTGCATCTCAACACAAATTATCATCCCAAACTGATGGTCAAACTGAAGTTGTGAACAAATGTTTGGAAACATATTTGAGGTGTTTTGCATCAGAAAGGCAAAATCAGTGGGCTCAATGGTTACCACTAGCTGAATGGTGGTACAACAATTCGTACCATACAAATACACGCATGAATCCTTTTGAAGCGGTATATGGAAAAAATCCACCTTCAATCCTCTCATATTTTCTAGGTGTCTCGAAGGTCCAGGAAGTTGACCAAACACTTACAGTTCAAGAAGATATTCTCCGTACCCTCAAAGAGAATTTGGTCGTGGCTCAAAATCACATGAAACAACAAGCAGATCAAGGTCGCTTTGAACGTCAATTTGTAGAAGGGGATCAGGTGTTTTTTTGACTACAACCTTACAAGAAAACTTCACTCAAGGTTGACCATTGTCAGAAACTGGCGCCTAAATTTATGGTCTTTATACCATTCTCAAGAGTGTGGGACAAGTGGCCTATCAATTATCTTTGCCCAGTCATTCTAAGATCTATCTTGTTTTTCATATTTCCTACTTAAAGAAGGTGATTGGAACTAAGTGCCAAACTCAAACCAACCTTCCTGAGTTGGACGAAGAAGGCTCCATTTGGATACAACCACAAGCAACTTTGGACCAACGTGAGAATCGACTGTGTCAACGAACCATCAAGGAAGTGTTAGTCCAGTGGAAAGATACAAATCCAATAGATGCCACTTGGGAACCAACTACCATTCTGCAAAAATTTCCCCATCTCAAGCCTTGAGGACAAGGCTGTTTTTAAGGGAGAGGACATGTTAGGGACCTAAAACCTAATGTAGGAAGAATAAGTCCAATGTCAGAAGACCTAGTAGAAGCTTCCACTTCTAGAAGGATCTTCCTCTAGATGGTTCTTTTGATAGACATATTTAGTATAAATAGGAGTTGAGGGTATGAGAACTTTTGTCTTGGATATTATTGTAATAGAGCTCTGCTCTGTTGAAGGTTTCCCCCTCGAAGAGGCAAGTGAACATTGCTCTCGGTAATCAAAGTGCTATTTCTGGTGTTATTTTTTTATCATTTTTGTATTATCATGGTGTTGTTTTGGTTATATTGTTGTTCATCTGCCATTTCTACCTATTTATTTATGTTCTACATACTTTTTATATCTGGAATATTGAAAGTGGTATCAAAGCACCTTCCTCGACAAAAAATTGTGGGTTAATTTTTTTCAGGGTATAGACGTATTCCAACATATTTAAGCTATAGAGATATGTCATTATGCACATAAACAAGCGGTCGAGGATTCTTACACGTAGGAAATACAAGTGGTACTTAAGCACTCATCGGTTGGCCACCCTTGTAACCCCTGTTGGTACCCCTTCGAGTGGTAGCGCATCAGACAACACCTGTATACAGATCAACCTAGATCTCCTAAAACCCTCCATAGATAAACTGATCGACCACCTAACTGCTATAGTGCCACCAAGAAAAACCTTAGGAAGATACTCTCTACTACCTGGGTAGTCGGGTAGTATGGCTAAGGGTACGGTCTAGCCTCCTTAATTGGTGCCCTGAGATATTGGGCCGAGTACAACTATTAGACCTCGCACATATATGAGAGAGATATAGCATAGGGAAAACCCTTGTTTGTAGAACCCTTGAATACCTAACCCTTTGTATGGAAACAAAAACATAACATATAAGATCTATTGCGGTGCAACTGTGTCTCCTGCATTCAAGTTACGAAATTACTACACATTTCTTCCTATTAAGCATTTGGACATTTCATCACTACAATATTCTCCAGATCGGAGTATAACTCCACAGGAGTAGGAAAAAAAAAAGTTTGGATCCTGTTGGCACCATTATTTGATACCTATTCCGTTGGTTTTCGCTCTTCGCCCTGATCACAGTCATACTTATCATTTTTCAACAATTTTGTTTTTGGTGGACCCAACCTCCTTCCAACACCCTTATTTGGGATTTATCCCATTGGATTCACCTCGTCGCCCTGATCGTTGTGATACACTTCACCCCTAACCCATTTTTTGTGTGGTGCCACCTGCCCCTTTTTGTGTTCCCTAGTAATCATGGCCCATACCCATAGCCAATACTTGGAAGCTTGCTTCAATACCTTGTAGTCTAATTTCATAGAAACCCAACAAGAAGTGTGATAGATCAATGCCAATATTCTCTCCATCAATCAAAAAATGCATTCCTCCATCATGGCTTCAGTTGCTACCTCAATCGAGGAAATTAGACAAGAGCTCACACAAGACATTACTACCTAGCTTGAATCTGTTGCTATGACTATCTGTGCTAAGCTGCATATCCCTGCAGATCTTCCCTTATCTAACCCACCTTTGCATACCAAAAGTGAAACTTCCTCTCATTCCCAGAATTTTCAACCCCATCACTTTCAGCATGACCTATGCCTTCCACATGTGGATGTGATTAAATTTGATGGATCGAATCCCACTGGCTAGGTAACTCAAATGGAACATTATTTCTCTTTGTATGGAATTATGGATGAGTTGGAAAAACTCTGGTATGGTGTTCTCCATCTATATCAAGAGCATTGGCATTGGAGAAAAAATGCTCGCTAAGGGTATGTGGCTTGGACACACTTTTTGGCAGAGCTATATAAACGCTTTGACATTGACACCAACCATTTAGGCCGTTTGACAAAGTTGAAACAATCTGGAATAGTGGAAGACTTTATAGCTTCTTTTGAGCGACTAGCTTTTCATATAGAGGGCATGACTGATGATTTTTTTCGAGAATGTTTTATCAGTGGCATCAATGATGAGATTCGTGCTCATGTCCTCATGGCTTGGCCTTAGAGTTGGGTGGACACTACTAAAAGAGCTAAGGAATCACAACAGGTTGTCTCTTCTCAAAACCGCAAACCCTCCTTTATTCCTCGCACTAAACGAGTAACTCCCACTCCTCCTTCTGCTCCACTCAAGATCCAGAAATTGACCAAGGACAAAATGGATGAATGCCAACTCAAAGGCCTTTGTTATAATTGTGATGACAAATATTTTCTGGGACACAAGTGTTAGGAACACAATATTTTTATAGCCATCTCAGAGGATGTTTCAGAAGAGGATGTTGAGGCTCCCCTTGTGTCTGTGTCACCTGAACCTGTAGACATAACCCCTCCCTCATACCCTCCTGAAGTAGAACCAATCATTTCCCTAAATTCTCTCACTAGCTTCTCTGCTCTCCAAACCCTCAAGCTAATTGGTTACGTCAAGCATAGGAAGGTCATCATTCTTGTTGATAGTGGAAGCACCCATAATTTTATTTATCGCCACATTTCCCAAGAAACTAATTTCTATATCCATGCAGTCAATAATTTCCAAATCATGATTGCCAATGGTGGGTCCATGAAATGTGGAGGGAGTTGTGAAAATGCACGTCTCCAAATTGGTGACTACCATCTAAAATCTCATATGTTTTCTATCGACATGGGTGATTGTTACATTGTGTTGGGTGCGAAATGGCTAAGGACTTTGGGTCCCATTCTCATGGATTTTAAGGAATTAACCATGCAATTCGACCAAGAGGGTCAATGATATAAGTTCCAAGGCATCATTTCCGGTTCCCCAGAGATCATTCGTTCCCATCACATGGAAAAGCTGCTAAAAAAAGGTCATTCTGGCATTATTTCCCAACTCCATGCTATCCAAGCCACTGAGACACCCTCTGTGTCGCATGACCTCCAATCCATCCTCTCTAAGCATCAAATGGTTTTTTCCACTCCCCAGGGACTCCCTCCTTCCCGTGGTGTTCACGATCATTCCATTCCCCTTGTCCTAGGAAGCCTTCCTCCCAATATTCGTCCCTATCCTCACCCCTTTTCCCCAAAAAATGAAACTGAGAAAATGGTTCAAGAACTGCTCAATGTAGGTGTTATCCACCCTAGTACGAGCCCTTACTCTTCTCCTATGGTCATGGTCCTTAAGAAAGAAGGTTCTTGGCGCATGTGTCGTGACTTCCGAGCCGTCAAAAAACACACCATTAAAGACAAATTTTCCATTCTTGTCATTGATGACCTCTTGGATGAATTGAGTGGTGCCCAGGTCTTTAATAAACTTGATATTCGTTTGGGCTACCGCCAGATCCCTATGAAAGAGGTAGAAATTCCTAATATTTCATTTAGAACTCATGAGGGCCACTATGAGCTTTTGGTCATGCCCTTTGGCTTGTGTAATTCTCCATACACTTTCCAAAGCCTCATGAATCATGTCTTCATCCTTTTCTCTTTCATTTTGTGTTAGTTTTCTTTGATGATATCCTCATCTACAACAAAACTTGGACATACCATCTTTCTCATGTGGATCGAGTTCTCCATTTACTCTCTCAACACCAAATTTTCCTCAAACAATCTAAATGTGCTTTTGGTGCCTCCAAAGTAGAGTAATTGGGTCATCTTGTTGGAAAGGATGGCGTCAGGGTGGATCCTAAAAAGATTGAAGCTATACAAGATTGGCCTCACCCAAAGACTCACAAAATCTTGCAGGGATTTCTGGGTTTAACATGTTATTATTGCAAGTTTGTTAAGAATTATAGACAGATTGCGGCACCTCTCACTGCACTCCTTAAAAATAATTCTTTCACTTGGACTCCAGCAGCTGGTCACGCTTTTCAAACCTTGAAGATGGCCATGTGCACCACTCTAGTCCCGACCATTCCTGATTTCACAAACACCTTTGTCCTGGAATGTGATGGTTCCGGGAAAGGAATTGGCATTGTCCTTATGTAAGCAGGTCAACCTTTGTCATTTACCAACAAACAATTGTCCATGATAAATTTGGGCAAATCAATCTATGAAAAGGAAAAGCTGGCTATTCTGTATGCCATGGATCTTTGGCAACCTTATCCATTGGGGAAACGCTTCCAAATTAAGACAGATCATCAAAGCCTTAAGTATTTTCTGGAACAACGCCTTTCCTCCCCTGAGCAACAAAAATGGGTGACTAAGATCTTTGGATATGATTATGAGATCATTTACAAAAAATACAAAGACAATGTGGTTGCTGATGCGCTTTCCACAAAATATGAAGATGAAGGGTCTCTTTTTTCTCTCTCTTTCACTGTACCAGATTAGCTCCAAGTTGTTTGCCAGAAATGGCTACACGATCCAAATTTTTTTCATCTGATACAACAATTGCAGTCCAATTCTCCAGTTTCCCCAGGGTACTCTTGGCTCAATGATGAGCCTCGACACAAAGGCCGTTTGCATTTAGGTAAACAGTCAAAACTTATCCACGGTACTTTCTGAGCTTCATGCTACACCCACAGTTGGGCACTCCGGGTTTACCAAAACCTATGACCGGGTCAAATGTTATTTTTTTTGAGAGGGTATGAAACAAGACATTCGTAATTTTGTGGCTAAATGTGATGTGTGTCAATGCAACAAGGGTGAAGGGTGAAGCTGTCAAATCTCCCGACACACTACAACAACTTCTGATTCTAGCTGCTATTTGACGGGATATCTCTATGTATTTTATTGTCATCTTACCTAAATCGTGCAATAAATCAGTCATCATGGTGGTAGTTGATCGTCTTTCCAAGTATGCTCATTTATGTTCTCTTCAACACCCATTTACAACATCTACTGTGGCTTAAATTTGCATGGATCAGGTCTTCAAGCTTCATGGCATGCCACATTCTATTATTTCTGATCACAACCCAACTTTCACCAGCAAGTTTTCCCTAAATTCTCTCACTGGCTTCTCTGCTCCCCAAACCCTCAATCTAATTGGTTACATCAAGCATAGGAAGGTCATCATTCTTGTTGATAGTGGAAGCACCCATAATTTTATTCATTACTGCATTTCCCAAGAAACTAATTGCTATATCTGTGCAGTCAATAATTTCCAAATCAGGATTGCCAATGGTGGGTCCATGAAATGTGGAGGGCGTTTTGAAAATGTGTGTCTCCAAATTGGTGACTACCATATGGAATATCATATGTTTTCTATCGACATGGGTGGTTGTGACATTGTGTTGGGTGCAAAATGGATAAGGACTTTGGGTCCCATTCTCATGGATTTTAAGGAATTAACCATGCAATTCGACCAGGAGGGCCAACAATATAAGTTCCAAGGCATCACTGCTAGTTTTGCGGAGATCATTAGTTCCCATCGCATGGAAAATATGCTAAAAAAAGGTCATTCTGGCATTATTTCCCAACTCCATGCTATCCAAGCCACTGAGACACCCTCGGTGCCACAGGAACTCCAATCCATCCTCTCCAAACATCAAATTGTTTTTTCCACTCTCCAGGGACTCCCTCCTTCCCGTGGTGTTCATTATCATTCCATTCCCCTTTTCCTAGGAAGCCTTCCTCCCAATATCCATCCCTATCCTCACCCCTTTTCCCCAAAAAATGAAATTGAGAGAAAGGTTCAAGAACTACTCAACGCATGTGTTATCCACCCTAGTACGAGCCCCTACTCTTCTTCTGTGGTCATGGTCCTTAAGAAAGAAGGTTCTGGGCGCATGTGTCTTGATTTTTGAGCCCTCAAAAAAATCACCTTTAAAGACAAATTTCCCATTCCTATCATTGATGACCTCTTGGATGAATTGAGTGGCGCCCAATTCTTTACTAAACTTGATCTTCGTTCGGGCTACCAACAAATCCATATAAAAGAGGAAAACATTCCTAATAGTGCATTTAGAACTCATGAGGGCCACTATGAGTTTTTGGTCATGCCCTTTGGCTTGTGTAATGCTCTGTCCACTTTCAAAAGCCTCATGAATCATGTCTTCCATCCTTTTCTCCATAATTTTGTGTTAGTTTTCTTTGATGATATCCTCATCTACAACAATACCTAGGAAGAAAATCTTGCTCATGTGTATCAAGTTCTCCATCTACTCTCTCGGCACCAACTTTTCCTCAAACAATCTAAATGTGCTTTTGGCTCCTCAGAAGAAGAGTGCTTGGGTCATCTTGTTGGAAAGGATGATGTCAGGGTGGATCCTAAAAAGATTGAAGCTATGCAAGATTGGCCTCACCCAAAGACTCTCAAAATATTGTGGGGATTTCTGGGTTTAACAAGTTATTATCACAATTTTGTTAAGAATTATGGATAGATTGCGACACCTCTCACTGCACTTCTTAATAAGAATTCTTTCACTTGGACTCTAGTAGCTACTCAGGCTTTTTAAACCTTGAAGATGGCCATGTGCACCGATCTAGTCCTGGCCCTTCCTGATTTCACAAAGACCTTTGTCATGGAATGTGATGCTTCTAGAAAAGGAATTGGCGTTGTCCTTATGCAAGCGGGTCGACCTTTGGCCTTTAACAACAAACAACTTTCCGAGAGAAATTTGGGCAAATCAATCTATGAAAAGGAAATGTTGGCTATTCTGCATGCCGTGGATCTTTGGAGACCTTATCTATTGGGGAAACGCTTCCAAATTAAGACAGATATTCAAAGCCTCAAGTATTTTATAGAACAATGCCTTTCCTCCCCTGAGCAACAAAAGTGGGTGACTAAGCTCTTTGGATATGATTATGAGATCATTTACAAAAAAGACAAAGACAATGTGGTTGCTGGTGCACTTTCCCAAAAATATGAAGATGAAGGGTCTCTTTTTTCTCTCTCTTTCATTGTACCAAATTGGCTCCAAGCTGTTCACTAGGAATAACTACATGATCCCAATATTCCGCATCTTATACAACAATTGCAGTCCAATTTTGCAGTTTCTCGAGGGTACTCTTGGCTCAATGATAAGCTTTAATACAAAGGCCATTTGTATTTAAGTAAACCGTCAAAACTTAAATCCATGGTACATTCTGAGCTTCATGCTACACCCATAGCTAGGCACTCTGGGTTTACCAAAAACTATGACCGGGTCAAACGTTCTTTTTTCTGGGAGGGTATGAAACAGGACATACGTAATTTTGTGGCCGAGTGTGATGTGTGTCAACACAACAAGGGCGAAACTGTCAAATATCCTGGAACACTACAACCACTTTTAATTCCACCTTGATCCAGGTGGATATCGGTGGCCACCCACCTTTTTCAACTAGCTCAAAATAGTTTTCTGGAAATTTTGGTAATTTACTATTTTTAGCAGTTTTTCACGTCCTGAACTTCTGGAGCCATTTTGAGGCCCTAAACGATGTTTGTTTGGGAAAACGGAGAGCAACATGGAACAAAGTTTCAGTTTGTTTTTCAATGTTGCTCACACAAAAATTTTAGTCCTTGGACAGATCTTTCTAATGGTGTATCGAGTGCCCCAAACAAAGATCGTATGCAAAATTTATGCCCCTGGGAAGTTGACGTATCAACTACCCCCATCGGGGCCCTCAAACCTTTTGGATTTCATCTTCCGTAGTTAGGGTTTTGGATTTTCCTTATGTTAAAAAGGCCCTTAAAGCCTCATTGTAAAGATCATCTTCTTGCGAATGCGAGTAGCCGTCACATCTCTTCTCAGAGATAAGTTGCCACCATTCTAGTGAGTCTTTCACTCTGTATTTTTACAGTCTCTATACATTTATTTCATTAATAGAAATAATGCATTACTGTATATCTGTGTTTATGGTTGCATATTTGATACATTTCTGTTATATTATTGGATATCCACAATATCTCTATGCATTTCTTTATTATATCTCCGCTCTCATTTCGTGCCGAAAATAATCCGGATCAGTGGTATCAGAGCAAGCTGTTCTTGATCGTTTTTTCAGTGCATGTCCCTAACGAGTTCTGAGTATATCAAGTTGGGACTCAATCTTGTCTCTCTTGAACACAATCACTCTCACACACCCAAGAAACCCTCAATGGTAGAAGAAAAGAAAAATGACAGAGCAGACGATCCTATCAATATGTTGCTTGAGAAAACTCTCACACGACAGAGGGGCAAAATGATGGAGATTTTTTCCCACATCCTTCAACGCCTGCCGATAGAAACATGCGCATCTTCATCAAACAACTACTTTGGAAGAACCTCGCCTTTCAAGGTACAAGTTAATTTTGATATTCTTGTATTTGAAGGACAGATAGATGCAGAAGCCCTAGACAAATGGTTAAATCTCTTAGAAGGTTATTTCTCTGTTCACAATTTTTTCGATAGAGAAAATATCACCTTCGCACTCCTTAAAGATCTCCCCCATGTCAAACATTGGTGGGAAACTTACTGGGAGAAAAGTTTCACAGAGAAGTCTGGAATATATGGGGCCGAGCCCACTTGGGATTTTTTTGTGGATGCGGTAAAGGAACATTATTACCTTGTTGGTAACTATGAGGACCAATACATGAGATGGACCACACTGCGACAAGAGAGGTGCCAAGCAATTCCAGAGTTCACCAATACCTTCCATACCTTGCACACCAAGCTAGGTATCAAAGACTCCGAACGACATTTGATTTTGAAATACCGTGGGGCTCTACACAGATACATCCAAACTAAAATGGATTTTCTGGATATCTCATCACTCGGTGCTGCTTATCAATAAGCTGTTAAAATTGAGAAGAAATTTAAGAACTAGAACAAACGAAAGTTCGGGTCTGCAAATCCGCAACAACCAAAGTATGAGAAAGATGACCCTAAGAAACAGTCTCCCGAAAACCAGTCCAAGCCATAGGAAAAGAAGGGTCACAGAAAGACGAAGAAGGACACTTGAAAATGGTGCAATTTCCCCAAAATCCCCTGGCACAACACCGATGAATGTCTCTCAAAACAATAATTGGTGGCTGAGATCAAAGACAAGGAGCCGAACCCTGATTCAGAATCTAATTCTGAAAATACTGGTAAAAGACAGATCATCGATGCAGACCCCACTGCTATTGTCGTGACCACAACAATTCAACTAGAAGAACCTCATCTCAGTAGAGGTCATCAAACAATTGGGATTGTTGAAAACACCACACCCACAACCATACAACATTGGGTGGCTTCACCAAGGATGAGATATCCGTGTCAGCCAGTAGTGTCTATTGTCATATGACATCCAACCATTGAAGGATGAGGTATTATGTGATGTTGCCCCACTGGATGTCTGTGATGTTCTCTTGGGCCAACCATATATGTGGAAGTGCCATGCTATTTATGAGTCTCGACCCCGTAGTGTCATTGTTACTTTGGGGGGTCATCTCTACAAAATACTAGAGGTAATTGCGACTATTGTGCCACCTAAAAAATGTTGCAAGGTAGTATCTCATACAACAAAATTTATCTTTTTCACAATCTATTCAAAAGGTGAACAAAAGGATACTGCAACCACTTTAGCCTCGGCCCAAGCACCTTCTATCCAACAGAAGCAGATCGACAAGATTGCAACACAACACACAGATTCCTTCTGCACACAGTCATCTCATGTAACCAGACTGGTTAAAAAGGTCCAACCCTTCTAGCCATAGGTTCGTGACAACCTTCAACAAACCAAGCAGCGCGACATCTCCAGCAAGGCAAGCAACTCACCAAGATTCAGATTCAACAATCTCTTTCCCCTCTCCCTCAGGAACTCAATGCAATGGAGGGAATTGCTTCCTAAAGAGGGAGGATTGATCCAGGTGGATATCGGTGGCCATCGACCTTTTCTAACTGGCTCAAAATAGCTTTCTGGCAATTTTGGTAATTTACTATTTTTAGTAGTTTTTTGGGTCCTGAACTTCCAGAGCCGTTTTGAGGCCCTAAACGACGTTTTTTTGGGAAAATGGGGAGAAACATGGGACAAAGTTCAATCTTTCTCACACAAAATTTGTAATCCTCGGATATATCTTTCTAACGGTGTATCGAGTGCCCCAAATGGAGATCGTATGCAAAAGTTATGCCCCTGGGAATTTGACGTATCAACTACCCCCATCGGGGCCCAGAAACCTTTTGGATTTTCATCTTCCAGGGTTAGGGTTTTGGATTTTCCTTATGTTAAAAAGGCCCTTAGAGCCTCATCATAAAGATCATCTTCTTGCAAATGTGAGTAGCTATCACATCTCTTCTCAGAGATAAGCTGCCACCATTCTAGAGAGTATTTCACTATGTATTTTTATAGTCTCTGTACATTTATTTCATTAATAGAAATAATTTATTACTGTATCTCTGTGTTTATGGTTGCATCTATGATACATTTCTGTTACATTATTGGATATCTGCGATATCTCTTTATTATATCTTCGCTCTCATTTCATGGCGAAAATAATCCAGATCACACCTGCTATTTGGTAGGTGTTGACGAGCGAAAGTGTCCGTCCGTCAATTGAGAGAGTGGAACCGGTCCGAAGTTGTCTAAATAACCCAAACCATTTGGAATGAACCACCCTGACGAGTTTAACGGCTCCGTTGGCCGCTCTAAGGTCTCCTAAGAAAACCAAAGAGAAAACTGATTTGAACCAACTAATCTAACTAAACTAATAAAACAAATAAAACTATCTAAAACAAACTAAAAGAAACTAAACTAATTACAACTAATAAAACAAACTAAACTAACTAACTGATATACTAATCTAATTAAAACAAATTACTAAATTAAATTAAAACTAAATCTAGCTATTCTAACTATTATATACAATTGACTAACTACAATTATAATGATTCAAATCAACTATCCTATTATCAGTTGTAATATTTCTTATTCACAAATGTACACTATAAACAACCTATAGATTTAATTAAAACCTGCAAAACTTATGAGTTTGCTGCCTCAAGACAACTAAGAATCTCTTTTTTGATTTTTATATTTTATGAAAAAGAAATAAAAACTACTGAAATTAAACGATCTAATATATTTACTGAAATTAAACAATCTAATATAAATATGATTAAACTTATATCTATATTAAACTACTTAATAAAAATAGTAAACACCAAGCTAATTGACCTGGAAATGCTCCAAGTCTGCCCTGTGTGTGATAACTTCTAAGCTGGTCGGAGGAAGGAAACTCGCACCGGTTAGTCCGTAATCTTCTCGTAAACGATCGGCTATGTTGCTTCTTGAAGTGTTTTATAGGACAAACAAGACATAAAAGTAAATCATAACAATCTTATGATTATAAATCCCTGCAATAAGGGAAACCTGTTATGCAAAAAACTTATATATAACAACTCAATTTATGAAGAAGATAAAGCTGTCATTCACAAACTGAATTGACAATTGTTATGTATTTTATCTATTTGGAAGAGACAAGATATGGATAATGGTGATCAAAATTATATCATTTGCACATGATTTAGATAGCTAAAGTAGTCATAAACCATAAACAAAGTGATATACAAAACATGAAACAAAATGTTGATATATTGAAAAGCTAGCTGTGACAAAACATCAATTCTGCTCCAGTCTGTATTAGAACTCCATGTCCTTGTTTTCCCACCACTGAGGATCAACATTATTACAAAAATCATAGGTATATATAAGTTTCTCCACAGGGTAAAACATCCCTGTGGATAATTATCAAACAATTTTACATAATCTGGGAGATATCCCAAAATCTCCTAAACTAAGCAAATAAAATGCAAGTGAAATCTTTTAAATATCTCCTAATTCCTCATGAACTCAACTGCAAATTCGAATTGACCTGCAATAGACCACAAATATTAAATTAGAAAGATATTTTCATTAAGAAAACAATAAAAATTGATCCTACAGACTTAGCTACAGAATCATCTGATTCTGTAGCTAGTCTGAAATAACATACATAATCAAAATAAAAATTAAATCAAATCTTTTTTAAAGGAATCAAATCCAAGTTTATTTCTAATAATCATTCAAAACGAATCACTAATGATTCAAATAAGTTTATTATTTTAATTAAACAAAATCAACAGTGATTCAATTGAAACAGGGTAAGAATGCTCTGTTTTAGTTGCTATGAAATCGGATCAAATGACAACCAAACTCTTTCATATCCAAACGAAAATATTAATGAATCATATCAAATTGGATACGAATTAACTCAACTCAATCATAATCAATTTGTTACGACTGTAACAATGTATATACAATTCGAATTGTTTTAATCAAATACCAATATAGAAAAACTGTTACGATTATAGTCACAACATCAACAAACTTCGCCATACATTTCGATCGTTGGGTGTTACACAGTCGACAGACAGGAGCGAAAATAGTGATCATAATCACCAACAGCAGTGATAACCATAAGTGGGTAACAATCAGGGTGAATCATAACTGAGTTAAAAAGTAGAAACTAAATCCTGGGCATAATCACTTCCGTTCCCAAATTAACTTTAAACGATATGTTTGTTGAAATATGGATCAGGCTGATAATACGGTGATGCGAATCGAACAATTGCAATTCGGTTATGCATAAACATAATGATATTCAAATTGATTGAAAAGACATGGAATATTACAATTAACCATTATGCCAATCATATCGTATATAACCAAATCGAAATGATATATTGACCGTGTTCAAAATTGGAATACCAGAAACGACTTGTGTTTTAACAACTTCAATAAGCAACAGAGCATTCGATTAAAGCTAAATTAAAGCAATCAAATCTAATCCCCGATCAATCAAATCAAAACCAAATCCAATCGAAATTCAAAACAATAACAAAATTAGATTTATCAAAACCAAATTATATACAAAAATGCATGCTTATGTGTCAAAGCAAATCCACGCTGGAAACAGAACTATTCAAAATCAAATTCGAATTCATTATATAAAGCTAGATTATTTACAAAAAATGATTGATATCAAACATACCTGTGGAGCGACGAGACAACTTGTTGGGTGAGAGGGAGTTCTGAAGAATAGATCTGAGGAAATGCATACAGACTCAGAATGCATGTTCCCGCCATTGAAAAATTGACCTGGAAAACGAGAGATAGATCTCTGTAGCCACTCAATTTCTGAGGAAACCGCCTACAATGAGGGTAAAGGGGCTAAAAATGGTTCTGGGTTTTCAATGGCTTGAGCTAATTCAAATCCGTTTGCCCAAAATCGCTCACGCAAAAACGTGACTCTGGGGGCAATTACGGGGCAGTTTTCTCTGGCAAAATGAAAACACAACCGACTCTGAAAACCATGAGGGTTCAATTCACCCTTAAGGAGCCAAGAGATAACACACAGTGAGCTGGGCTAAGGGACAAGGGTTTGAACAGATTAGGCTCAGAGATTTTCCCAAAAATTAACAGAGGTAACCCTGGTAAGGAGGCAAGCACTAATGCAAAGTGTGCGAGGGTGGTAGAGTTGTTTACCGCCATGCAGAGCAATAGTGGTCKCAGTACAACCGCCGATATGGATATTCAAATCGTAATGATGGATTATCTATTAAGTCATGTGTACAACTAATCAAAATCCAACCAATACACGCCAGCACTATCATAGTGTTCAAAACATTCATTGTATAGGTTAACACCAAAATTATATATGCGCCCATGTATCAATCAACATTCAACCAAAGTGCCAAACCGAATTCATATAGTTGACAAGCCTAAGTTTATGAAAATTATCATAAGGGTTATATCACATGTATATAAAAAGTTTAATCAAAACCTTATGTATTTTCAAAGATTTAATGATCGGGCAAGTCATACAAAGTTCAAATCCCAAGATTAATGTATTGCAAACTCAATGAAACTCAATCCCACAGTCAATATAAGAATTAATTGTGAATACAGTTCGAAAGTTCTTTCAGCTACACAATGATAAACAAAGGTAAGCGCAGTAAGCACATTGATAAAAAGATCATGACAGTTCAGATAGTGATCAAAATGTGACTTCAAACGGAGAAGTTTTCACGCGTACAGTCGTGAAAACTTTACGAAGACAAATGTGAAAAAGTCTCAAGAAATGAAAGTTTTGTCTATTTGAAAAACGCAACGAAAACTTGAAGTTCGCAAGACATAGGTGTAGGCAGCTTATAGGGCAATGGAAAAAATTGAATTGGCTACCAACAATGGCGACACACTGGTAGAAGCAGTTATCTCTGTCAAAAGAAATAAATTCAGATTAGGACAACAAAGAAAATTTCAACTCAAAAACAACAACCAGAAAATTGTACAAACATCAACATTCACCATATTTTCCAGCAGTGTTTCAAAAGATGAAAAGCAATGACAGTCTTAAGACCAACAAGTCACAATATTAAAGATGAAATCTCCAATACTGTTGGCATAGCCACTGCTGCCAGCAGGCATCCATAGCCTCGACAGGGTTGCCATTTAACCCACTTGGACATCCGTATCCTATCAAGAATCTCTAGATCAGAGTAAAGGACATTAAAGAGGTTTCTCATAATTTTTACAGATTTTCATGTACCCGACATTGCTTCGCTGCCAGCAGGCCTGTTCAGTACCCCGACAAAGTTGTCTTGGTGCCATGCTTGCATTTACCCGCTGCCAACGGACCTGTTCAGTATCCCGACGGGTTTACAAACACTTCCCACAGCTCTTATTAACATTTTTATTTTGTTTTTCTTTTATGGATAACTGAGCGGGGTGACGCTGAAAAATATTGATATTTTATCATTTTTTTAGACCTCACCATAATTTTTTGATACTGTCCTTTATCCAGCTCTAGAAATGTTTTATTTCTAAAACAACTTACTATGACAGGGAGACATCTTTTTGAGTCATTCCTTTACGGAAAAGGGACAGCGTAAAAAGATAATAGATGATCATGACAAGCTTTGCTCAGAGATTGAAATCAGTGAACTTCTTTCAAACAACAAAATTTCCAACGTAAATATCAATTTCAGCAATATATCATTGATGCTTGTACAAATTTTTAGAAGTCATTTCAGGGAAGAAATTTTCTATCGTCTTTGTCTGAATAGCTCAGTGATGCAGGTAGGTGTATTTCCAAAAGCAAAAACTGGTAAGCATAAGGGAGAAATCAAAACACAACCGTGAAGAAAAAATTAGAAAGTAAAGAAATCCAAACAACCAAAAACAAAAGCAAATATGTACAGAAGGTGCATCCGAAAACCTCATGCAACAAATCCCTTGGGACACTGAAAGAAAGTAGGAAAATCCTGGATGATGGGAAAGCAGTCCTACTCATGGTACCTTGGGTTAGGGTTGATTTAAATTCATTTATCTCTTTACTTTCCATTTAATATTTTCATGACGATACTACGTTTTTAAAAATAAATGTTGAACTAAGAGCAAAGAGAAAGAGATCAAGGGGACTTCCCTGACAACAGCCGTATTATGGTTCTTGTGGTGCGCCCACTTGCGTTCATGACTGCATTATTAAAAACAAAACTAGTGAGAAATCAAACTGAAAGAAAAACCTATTCCTAAACCTACCCTAACTATTAAACACATCAGGATACTACGTGAAGTCATGTTTCCAATGTAGCCATCGAAGTAACTCTAATCCTGCAATGAAAACAAGATCAAGCATTATTAAAAAGAATGGTAGTATATCAACAAATGATAGAAACATATCACACTTACCTTCATAATCATCATCTAGAAATAAAATAAGCATGATCTTACCATTTCCTCGGATATTCTTGTTGTACGAATCCTCCAGCCACTGTGTAATCTTGTCGTGATAAGGGTCATAATGGCATGGGTGAGTGTAAGTAGTTTTGAAAAATTTGTCAGGATCACGAGGAAATGGAATAACCATCAGCCAAGGCTGAAATGCCCCATCTTCCTGACAGTTCTCTAAGTATTCATTAATTTCTTCATATGGAGGATCTAAAAGAAATATGTCACACCTACTTCCAAGTTTCTTAGGTGAAAAGAAAGCAAGCTCAACTTTGTCTTTATTGTGAAATTTTTTCATATATGAATATTCAAGCCACTCTAAGATCCTGTCACAAAAATGCGGATGCAAACCATGACTTTGATGAAATGAATATATCAATGGAAAGCTCATCATAGGAGAATTCGTGCAATCGATTAGATCATTGGTTTGAATGTTTCCTTCGAGGAGATTGATCATTTCAAAATGTGAAGTATCAACATTAAGATTCGAGCTAAGCAAAGAACGAGTATGAAACTTAGAATGTTTGATTTTCGTAAGATGTAATGCACTGTCCTTTTCAACAAGAAACTGTGTAAAATCATCTCACAACATGTTCTTTTCCCATGTGAGTGAACAAGAGTCAAATCCAGTTTTATCAATGTTATGCTCGGAATTAAATTCACCAAAATTTAGCATATCGAAAGGATATGATTGTGGTGGAAAAGAGTAGTATGTTGTAGGTAAGATGTCAAGTCCACCAGAATCTAGGAATAGATCATGATATAAAGAATAAAAGGAATAAGAAATAAGCAGATAAAAAGAGTCTCTTGAACTATGATAATCAACAATGGTATTCTCAAGACAATTCTCTTCACTTTCTTTAAAACTCTTACTTTGTTTTGGTGACGAATTCCTCAGCATAATACGATCATCTGGATTTGCCTCTTGTGTGATAGATAATTCAAAATTTATGTGACAAGCATCTAGTCTTTCCTGTGAACAAAGTGCATTTTGAGGATGAAGGTTTAAAGTTTCTTCTTCTAGTTGCATAACTCCTTCTCTAATCAGTTTCATGGGAGTTCTAGAACATTCAAGAATATTTTTGTTGCGTAAGTGTTCTTCAATGACTGGTTTTAAATGTTGATTAGAGCATGAGTTACAAGAATGAGGGTATTCACCCTGAGCCAGAAACAAATCATCTTCCATACTAGTCTTAGATTGAAAATACAATGATTCAAAGGAAAAACCAATTTGGTTGTCAATAAGAGCCTGATCAATAGATTCTACCTCCCTGGATTGTTCAACATTATCGAAAGAATTTTCCTCTTCTTGCGAAGAAGATTGTTCTTACAGTTGAGTGACAGGATTTGCAATTGGTTCTTCATTCGTGATTGAACATGACTGAATGGAAGGGATGGAAGCATCATAGAAAAGATTCAATGCCAATGACATGTCATCAAGATTAAATTTACAGAGGATATGATAGACTTTTGTCAAAAAGCCTTCTGAAGATGGATCACCGTTGATTAGCGAAGTATGAAATTCTTCACATAATTGATTAAAATCATAAATTTCAAAAGCATCTAGAAACTCATCTACAAATTGAAACCAATAAAAAATGTGACATGCCGGAAAGGATTCAAACCAATGTTTGATCCGACCTCTAAAAGTAAATTCGAAAAGTCTGCATAAAACTCCTAAATCTGAGATGTCATGTTTGATGCACTTGTACCAAAACTTGTTAAGGTGATCTTTAGCAGATATATTGCCTTCACCATCAAAGGTAAGTTTGGACAAGCATGAGACTGTCTCGGTGGGAACATCGGGTAATGAGAAGTTGAAAGCATGTTCCAACACAGTGATTTGGGGAGCCACGGGGGAAATTGAATACATTTAAAAAATAAAATCTCCTACAAGGCCAGCTTGTCAGTCGGCCCTCCTTCTAGCACCATTTGTTGACGGGCGAAAGTGTCCGTTCATCAATTGAGAGAGTGGAACCGGTCCGGGGTTGTCTAAATAACCCAAGCCGTTTGGAATGAACCACCCTGACGAGTTTAACGGCTCCGTTGGCCGCTCTAAGGTCTCCTAAGAAAACCAAAGAGAAAACTGATCTGAACCAACTAATCTAACTAAACTAATAAAACAAATAAAACTATCTAAAACAAACTAAAAGAAACTAAACTAATTACAACTAATAAAACAAACTAAACTAACTAACTAATATACTAATCTAATTAAAACAAATTACTAAATTAAATTAAAACTAAATCTAGCTATTCTAACTATTATATA